>JAOPGA020000687.1:0-146460 GCA_026419775.2 Acrasis kona
ATCTTTGTATAAGTGTAGACATGTGGTTTAAATTTTGTTGCCGCCAGGGCTCTATAGTCCTTTAGTTGTTGTTTGTTTTCTTCATTGGTTTTGGTGCTCAACGGGTCTTCATACATTTGTTTGTAATTTGTTACTCGATCGTCTTGGTTGTCGACTCTTTGACGTTTGTTGGGTTATAATAAAAATTTCGCAACAATGACGCCAAAAATGTGCCGTCCTCTTCGTACCTCCTGTCTTCTAATTTCTTTACGTTGTCGCCCAAGTGCTCAATGATGAGATCCCACCTTTCATTAAAGTCTTCCATTCTCAGGATTGCTTCTGGAATTGGTGCTTGTGATTGATGCTTCTTCGAGTATTCAAGCAGTGACTTCTCGTTCGGTCCGAAGTGTTTTCTAGCAGTAATAGCTCTGTCAGTGTTTGTTTGTGCTTGAAGAGGTGGAAGTGCTCATCGTGTATGTCGTGTGATCAAATTGTTCAACATTTAACCCCATTTATAAATTATTATTCGTTATAATTGACCGGATGGGGTTATTTGTATATTTATTGTTGTAAGGTAATCTTATCACTCTATCCGTTCATATCAAGACCAATCCAACCAAAACACAATACAAGCAAGATTGAAGCCAATACTTATGACGTAATCTAGATCCTCGACCAGGATCATTAAATCGAAAGAGAAGTATGTCAGAGTACGCACGACTCAAATACATTTGGACGGACCTTGTAAAAATCTTTACGGATTGAAATTCAACGCAGATTGGACTTTTCAAAATATCCTGGCCTAAACCCTACTCAAGGCAAGGTGGATCTCAATGCACATCATGTCGCTTGATGTAATCAAGTACCTTCTTGGTGGAAAAGGTTCTATCGACCCGTTCGTTACGAAATATGCTGCTGTGCCCGATGGAATGTACTATCATAGAGTTGTAAACTCGCTCCAATCAAGATACCGATGCTTAAAACTGTTACGCCTTGGCATTGTTCTGCGATCCAATGCGATCGTACTGTGAATGTATCACGAACAGGCCTTAGTGAACAGCGACAATTTAGAAGAAATGAGTTTGATCTCCCTTAACACAACATCAAACAAGAGATCAGCGGTGGTAATCTAAAAATTGAATTATAATTTTCATAAATAATAAATGCATTCAATATTGTTGTATCTTTAAATGTGAACATCTTGAAAAGTATTGTATTTAACAGGTTTAATCTCCTCTGACCATCCTAACGTTATGGTTTATAAACTGTTCTTACATTCTATCACTTGTGGTAATTAAACTCGGTAATCTAATGTCTCATAAAAATAAAAAGATGATTGGAACAGAGTACTTTGACGTTGCGGTTTCGCAATTGCAGAATCTAAAGGTTTGCTGTTAGTGCTCTTGTTTAATGATATTATTTTTGCTTTGATGAATTAGACAGAAATAACAACAGTCAACAATATGGTTTTGTAATAAAATGCATTGTCTGCATTCTTTTAGAGGAGTTGTTGTCAACAACTGTTTTTCATAACAAGTTTCTTCCATTGCGCAACATTCAAAGCACGATTTCTCCAATCAAGACCAAACTGTTATCGAAGTAGCAAGATATACTCAAGGGAGTAATTTAATTCTAGTGGCAATAAACACAATTTATTTATTCTGTTTTAAAAATGTGATTCTTGTTGCTTATTCATTGTAATGGGTTATGCCGTCAAAGTCATTCCATTTTCGCCAACTCACACGTCAAACCATACCACACTGTCCACACATGCAAACAAAGGGAGTTTTCGAACAATTGATTATCTAGTGGCCACTATCATGCACTATTAGGAGAGCTTGAAAACAAGTAAGTAGTACTCAACTGCAACAACAATAATTAGTTGAAATGCAAAATTTTTGATGAAGTTAATATCACAAAATGCACAAGAGCACAAAATAAAAGAAGATTCACCAATCAACTAAACTACAGTCATTCAACCATTTCCGTTCTACATCAACTTTATATATTTAGACACGATCAACCAAAGTGAACGTTGCGAAAGAAAAGAGAAAAGAAGAAGAGCGCCACCAGCAGAGCAAGAGCCAAGAAAACCAAGAGCAAGAGGATCACAACAGCACATACAGAAAGCAAGCAACACTTTTAGTATCCTTTCCTCTTACGATCTGTTACCTTTTAGTCCAGAGTACATTTGTTTCTAAAGACACAGGTGGTGGGGTGTTGGCCTGGGAACCGACATGGGGACATTTGTGGGAAAAGGGCAACTGTATGAGGGTTAGAAGGTGCAGTCGTAGGTAGACGAGAGTACGAAGAGGTGTTGATGTGACATGCTGTGATGGCCCAAGAGCAAGAGCAAGAGAGGGATGAGAATGTATAAGGAGAGGCAGGAGAGTGAAGAAGGAGAGTGAAGAGAAGAGTAGAGTAGAGCGACAGTAAGCTTATTTCTTTTTACTAACACCTAATTACATTGTCCTTGGGTTCTTGATTGAATCCATGGACTGTCCTCGGACCCTTCAACCGGTCCTTGGACAAGGTGCGTTGGCAAGGTGTGTTGACCCAACATCCTAGTCATTGTTTATGGAGGATACGATTGTAAGAAGTATCTAAACCATGCTCTGTCACTCTTCGCACGAAGAGTACTCCGATACGAACATTGACGTTATAGAGTCTGATCAGCTCTAAGAACTGTTATGCTTACCTGTTCTTCCCTTGGTTAGGGTGATCCTGTATGGTTGCTCTTGTTGTGTTTGGCTCTGGTAGTGTTTGACTCTGGTTGTGTTCGGCTGTACTCGCACCATTGCAGACTTGCAAAAGGTAGTGGTGTAGAATGCAGATTACCCTTACATTGTCAGATGTCAAATGTGTGATTGATGGCAATTAGTGCTGATGGTTTGTACATACGAATGTCAATATAAACTCCATGATGGTGCTGTGTTTGAACGAATAATAAGTGAGAAAGATGGACGTGTAATGTAAAAAAAGTTGCTCGGGGCAAGATTGATTTAGTGTACGTAGTTAATATTATGTTTCGAGTATTTTTGACGTGCACAAGATGACATGGTTTATTGTTCTGTGGTTTCGAAATGTGTTGTGATCATAAAAGTAGTGGTGTGATGATTATATGGAGGGAAATACAATCAACTAGGTCTTGGATGGAGCGACATGGATTCACCCTGATGATTTCATGATTGATTTACTGCAAGACAACCGTCATTCAACAAAGAAATATCAACCTCATAACTCCAAGTGGAATGTCGATAAACTGATTCAGACCAGCCAAAAGTATAAGGAAAGTTACACTATTTTATACTCTATATAACATTAATGTTAATTTTTAAATAAGTTAACAAGGAAATAAAGAACACTTAAAGCCTAATAAGGTTCTTCCCTTTAGGTCAGGATTTATTGTATAATTTGTAATTGTTGAGTTCCTTCCTCGCAAAACAGAATGTTCGTAGGTGTAGTAATTGACGCCCGTTGGAGCTAGCGGTGCGTTCGAGATTGTTATATCGATCAAATGTATTTCGTTGCTTGAAATCATAATCATTGTTCAACCTACACCCTCAACAAAACAACATTGTAAATTTATGATTCTTTATGACGGAAATCATGTTTGAGGCTGGATGAAATGTTGTTGCTGTTCAACTATAAATATGATCGGTAGTTGGTGACGTTGATTTGAGTTCATTTCCCTCTTGACGTGATCCCTACTTGTAGATTTGCAGGTCTCCTCGTAAAACTGTGATTCATTTGTGATATCTCATCTGCTGGTTGGTAGTACTCTCTACATTTGTTTTCTGTGGTTTATTGATGGTTGATCCTCAACTGGTTCAAATCTTCACGTAATAAAAAAATACATTTTTCACAAAAGGCTGATCGTCTTTCAATAAACTGCTCTATAGGCAATTGGAGTTTGTAATCGTCTTTCTTTGTTTTAATGAAGTCAACATCTTCGTTTCTGTCCAATAAACAAAAAATAGAAAAGTAGGGAGGAAAGAACAAAAACGATGCAAATCCATCATTACACAACATTATACCTGATGTAAAAAATAAGTACATGCTACATTGTACACATATTCAAAAAAACACGCTCATTACCATCTCAAGTCCAGTCAGCTCAAGAACGGCTACGTGTATGATAAATCAAAGATGAGAATAAACGCAAAGTATTAACCAAAACAATTATTTATTAACAAATGTCATCACTCTAACGACTGAACTTTTTCATAACTCTCCAAAGTCATCAACAAAACCATAACAATGTCGTCAAACTCATCGTGCCCATAAATAACATGACATTTATTTTCGCTGAAGTTAATGTTACGTGAATAATGTTTTTTTGCGCCAACCGAAACTTCCACATGCATGTTGATCGAATAATTGTGCATCTTCATCGCACTCAAGTAGAAGCGCAGGCTGCTAATATTTTCGGAGGGATCAACTTCCAACATCCATTGCACTCCGAATGCTTCAAAAAAGTTCTGAAAGTTTCCTTCCGACATGCTACTTTGTAAAAATATCACTTGAGTCCTCACAGTCTGTCCTAAATGTTTTTTTAAAATTTGTTCCAACAAAACGTCCGAAAAGTAAGAGCTCATGCTTACATCAAGTTTGTAAAATTGAGCTTCTTGAAGTAATTGTACTCGCTGCTCATATTCAAGCCTACCCACCACCAGCGATACATCAAGGCCTCGCAAGTGGTTTAAAATAATGATGAAATTTGTAGCATCGCGGTCAATGAACAAAGACCCGTCTTCACACAGCTTGAGTGGTTTGTGTGCTTCTCCGAGTACTTCGTCAAAGTAAGTGTTGGAGATCCTTCGAAGAGTTTGTATGCTTGTTGTAAAACTGCATCCTCCGACATTTAGTTTGAATGGGGATGTTGGGTCGATCATTCTAGCGTCAGTCTCGGCATTGTGTATTTTTACTCCCAATATTTTGAGTGTGCATCGGAAAAGTCTGTCCATGTCATTTCTCAGCATCATTATATCTTCCTTTGTTGCTAAAGCCATCTCTTGCATAATCATCTCACCAGCGCGCACAGAATGCAAAAAAATTTTTTCGAGTTCATAAATCCTTTTATGTGCCCGATCAACCAGCGTAACGGACTTTGTTGCCCACAACACCATTGACGCAAGGAAACTCAATGTAAGACCATCTTTCAAACTTCATCATGTCTAGTAGTATCGGAGCTTTTTAATTGGATACAGTATCCAATTTGCTAAGTATTATGTTGATCTCCCATGGTTGTGTCGGTACTTGCATTACTACTCGTATATTCGTACAAAGTGCGTCACTCAAATGTCGTTCCAACTTTCTTCTGTTTGATTATTTCTCGCATTTGTCGCAGTTGGTGATAGTGCTCTAAATGCCTCAACGGATAAAGGACCCGGACAAGTAGGCTAGTTCATTCGAGAACCGGGGAACCTCACGGGGTGAATTCTTACATATCCTCCTATTTCGGTTTATATGACCTGGGCGTCCTTCCAACAAATGTAAAGAAGTTATTAATAGAAAGAGATACCAGTGGTGATAATATAAATCATGCATGCACTACTATTGCAATGATATAACCTTCCCTTATTTCACAATTTATATCATTCTTTATTTGAATCTACTTGCTTACTAACAATAGAAGAAGGAAATAAGAACGTTATATCGGTTACTGTGTCATTAACTATTTTTACACCTCAATTTTAGCCATTTTCATTGAAGCTACCACATCTAGTCTTTAGTGGTTGTAAAGATTTATTAAATTTACCATGCATAGGGTGGAGAAATAGGTCCAAAATCTAATTGGGCATAGTGAACCACATAATAATCGCTTCGAACACCTACAACATCTTACGGAAACAACATAACTTCCTTACGAGCGGCCCGAGAGGCCGCAATGGTTTTCAAGTGTATTTTTCATATTGAACAACTATTTGAACCCAGACAATCGGACAGTCCCTCGTGTTTGTGGAATGTTAATTTCAAAAGACGTCATAGTAAGATTGGCCACGCGATATCAAAAAAAGGCGCGACAATGATTTATTCAGCATGAATACACAACATGTGCTGTCTAACACGAAAATTATTTATTGCATTACAGGAACGAACATATTTGTCTCACAGTCTATTTTTGACCACAAGATAACTGCTACGATTTACACCAGATGTCAATAGTTTGCGACACAAGTCCGTTTTTGTGTCATCCTTACTTTAAATTGTTGTAGCGCTTAAAGGATACAAATTGCACGAAGCAGTAAAATTATGCCCAACATTGAACAAGGACACCCTCAAACACTACATGCACTCTAAACAAAAAGCAAGGACGTTGTAACTGTCGACAAATTAGTCGCAGTGTTAACACAACTCAAGAACACTGCGGCGTACGATCTAGAAAAAATCAATCGCGATGAAGAATATCAAGTTGAGAGTTTTGATAATACAATTAAGAACAATCACCAATTCTCGTTCCTCAGGAATCGCCCAGTATACCACTATAGAGAGCTTTCAAATAAAGAGTGGCAAGAAGACATTTTGGTTGAACATGTGGATGGGAAGCAGAATGAAGTTTTTGTTCAAAAGCCTTATCACAGTTGGTTGAGAACATTAAATACGCTCTCTATGAGAATGAGCATGAACTTCAACCAAACGAGTACAATGATGTGCAAGCATAAATTATGCAAAGTATAGCAGAAAGTGAAGAAAACAAACCAGATCCAAAGGAAATGGCCAGGGATTTGTCAAGGGCTCAACTTGTGGAAGCGTACTTCAAGGAGAATGTGTTCGAAAATGACAAGAATAGCGCCAAAAAAATTGTAACAAAAAGTGAATTGTTAAATTCATGAAATTGAGGGACACAACAATAACAAATCAAAAGCAGTTTTGCATGAATCACATTATTGATGAACTTCTAATGCTGTAACTCAACAAACGTAATGCTGTTCTGCTGTAATAACTATTGTTGTATGATTATTTTTCATTTTGTCCACCGCTGTCTGGATCGGGGATAATTGAGCATTCTTTCATGACCCAGCCATTACAAGATCCGGATAAGTTTACAAAGAATCTAAAAAAATAATCGGTGTCCATTTTTATATGTAAAAGATTATTTATAAACTGTCAAATGTATAAAAAGACGGATATTCTGTTTAATGTAACAATTCAAAAAAAACACAACACCAACACATGAACAAAAAGGTTCTCTCAATCATTGTGCTTGTAGCTCTATGGATGTGCGTAACTGCACACCAATGTGGATCCAACCTCTCAGGAGACAACAATGCTTCTCCTGCCAGAAGATTAAGGACATCCTCAAGTTGCCTTCCAGACGCCAACCTCTCTGGCGACAACAACGCTTCCCCAGCAAGAGGAGCACGCACTGTCGTATGCAGTGGTAAAGGTGGCTGCGTTAATAAAGTTTGTGTCTGTAATCCAGGGTTCGAAGGTGAAAATTGTGAGTTTGACTGCACTACAACCACTTCTGCACCAACTACTAGAGCACCAACCACTACTTCACCACCAGTCAACTTGACTCCAAGACCAACAACAAGTGCACCAACTACTTCTGCACCATCAACTACTTGTCCACCATGCCCATGTGGAACCGTTGATGCCAACTTGTCAGGTGATAACAACGCTTCTCCAGCAAGAAGACAACGCACACACTGCCCTGTTTGCAAGGAGTGCCCAACTACTGCCTCACCAACTACTACAACCACTGCACCAACCACTGCTGCACCAATTACTACAACTGCACCACCAGTTAACTTGACACCAAGACCAACAACAAGTGCACCAACAGCCACCTGCCCACCATGCCCATGCGGTGAGACTAATCTATCCGGTGACAACAACGCTTCTCCAGCAAGGGGACTACACTCTGTCTGCCCAGTCTGCAAGGAGTGCCCAACTACAACGGTAGCACCAACCACCACTACTGTTGCCCCCACTACTACAACTGCAGCACCAACCACTGTTGCCCCCACTTCTACAACTACACCACCTGTCAACTTGACCCCAAGACCAACAACAAGTGCACCAACACCCTCGTCGCCACAAACTTCTGAACCACCCAAGCCATCTCTTCCAGTCTGCAATGCAAACTTATCTGGCGACAACAACGCATCACCAGCAAGAAGAGTCAAATCAAACACATGCAACGCAAACTTATCTGGAGATAACAACGCTTCGCCAGCAAGAAGATTCAGAAATGTATTTGCTCATGAATGCAACGGAAATGGTTACTGCAACGGAGGCTCTTGTGTATGTAAACCAGGATTCCAAGGTGCTGACTGTGAGGAAGAATGTGTACAGGTCAACCCTTGCTGGACATGCCCAAGTGGACAAGTTCACTGGTATGAAACTAGTCTACAAAAAGCACCTGAGAATGATAGATGTGCATGTGTTCCTGCACCTACCTCTGTACCAACTACAAAGGCACCAACTGTAAATTTGACACCCAGACCATCAACTTCTGCACCAACCACTAGAGCACCAACTCAAAATGAGTCTGGAGATGATTTGTCAAGAGAGAACAACTCTGCTGCACAAAGAACATTTGCTATTGGTGTTATCTCTGCTATTTTTGTAGCTTTAATGTTGTAAATAACTAACTAAACAATAAATATCTTATTTATTATCACATGATGAGGTATCAGTATTCACTTCAAACGATTCTTTTAAAGAGTTTATTTTACATGAAATTGTTTGATTTTCCATTCTATGAGCCAGACTCTTAATAGCACAGTATTCAACATTGTATCCTACTGTAAAGTAATTGAATTATATTCCTCAACAATGTCCTATAATGAGGTTGTCACCAGCCGAAAATTTTGATATTTATAATGAAAGATTTGACTATCGGACAGTGAAAAGTGATTGGAAGAGGACGTCGTGAGTTTCATCATTTTTGTTTTTTCATCTAGGAATCGATACAAACAAAAGAGAAATGAGTTTATTATGTGCGAGCCTAAAGAGTTGGGGTAAAATTATTGAAAGGGTTGTTTGTTACGACTGAGATTACAAAAACTGTCAAAGTCATTGAACTTGTTTGTTAGAACAACATAATTGGTGAAAAAGTTAAAAACACCAAACAGAAAGTAAATAGCACAAGTGAGAAACAATGAGAACGACATCTGATTTGTTTGAAGACCTGAGGATTAAGCTCGATGACTTTATTCGACAGCTCGAGATTACAGTACAAAACACTGTTGAAGAGGAGAAGCAAAGAGTAGAGCAGGAGATGAGTGAGAAGATGAAAGAGATTGATGAGAAACAAAAGAAGCTGGACGAATTGGAAAAGAAGTACAATAACACAATTGTCGGCAATCGGGTCAAACTCGATATCGGAGGAACGCTTTTCTCCACAACAATATCCACTCTCACTTCACAGAAGAATTCTTTCTTTTCTGCCATGTTTAGTAAGGATTTTGGAGTAAAGCCCGAGGCAGATGGCAGTTACTTCATAGACAGGGAAGCTAATGACTTTTCGTTGATACTATCCAGATTACGCGGAGAAGAGGTCGATAAAAAGATGAAATCATTGAGTAATGAACGTAGAGAGCGACTATTTGAGGACATCAATTATTATTGTTTACAGGACACATTTTCTGATTATATAAACCCTACTTGTGTACAATGTGTCGCAACGTTGAATAGTTACGATAAAATTGGTTTAATCATAGAACTCAATAATGATGAAATAGCTAGTTGTGCTGGTTTTGCTGATTTTACTCGTGATAGAACCATTAAAATTTGGAATACAAGGGAGGGTAAATGTATTGCAACATTGATTAGTCACACTCATAATATTTATTCACTTACAAAACTTCGCAATAGAAGATTTGCTAGTGGAAGTTTGGACAAGACTATCAAGATTTGGGATACTACTAATAGAACATGTGTTGCAACGTTGATTGGTCACAATGGAAGTGCTTCGACACTCACTACATTGGACGATGGTAGATTAGTTAGTGGTAGTTGGGACAAGACTATCAAGATTTGGGATGTGACAAGCTATCAATGTGTCGCAACGTTGACTGGTCACAATGAATGGGTTGGATCACTCACAGTACTCAACAATGGTAGATTAGTTAGTGGCAGTGGTGACAAAACAATCAAGATTTGGGATGTGACAAGCTATCGATGTGTTGCAACATTGATGGGTCATAATGATCCGGTTACATCACTCACAGTACTCAGCAATAGTAGATTAGTTAGTGGTAGTAGAGACAACACTATCAAGATTTGGGATATGACAAGCTATCAATGTGTCACAACGTTGGCTGGTCACAATGGATGGGTTACATCACTCACGATATTCAATGATCGTATAATTAGTGGTAGTATTGACCAAACAATCAAGATTTGGGATGTGAAGAGCTATCAATGTGTTGCAACATTGAAGGGTCATACTAGTTCAATTGAATCGCTCACAAAGCTCGATGATGGTAGATTAGTTAGTGGTAGTTGGGACAAAACAATCAAAATCTGGGCATTTTAGTGTTCAGAAGAATGATTGGTAGCATAAACTAATGTGATGTAAAATAAACCTTTTGTTTGTTGTAGTAACGATCTTATTAGGCACCACTGCATCAAATCTGGCAGCCAAATGATGATGAACCTCGACACCACCACGAGATCGGCCTGGAATGTAGTTGCGTTGAAATCAATGATTAATGTTTATTGGGGCAATCATGTAGTTATGATCATTTCGGCATAATAATCTTGCGAATCGATAGTTGCTATTATTTCGGATACTCTTTTTAATAGACGATTCGTATGTTTTTCAACACAATTTGTTATTTATCGACTCCATGTCCTCCTTGTGCATAATCCAAGTCACTGTTACACCAGATAAAAAAATAGCAAGTTTATCGTTATCATCACCCTGGAGTCTGAATGATACAAACCTGTATGAACTAAGTGGAAACCAAGCACATAAATGGTTAGACGAAGATGAAGCAATTGGAGGTGACAATGCGTACAAGTTCATTAACCATTTTTCTCTAAACAGGCAGACACAGAGGACGAAAAAAAGTGGAACTATGAGTGGGCACGCTACCGTACTGTAGTTGAGAATGTATTCGCCTCCGTAAAACAATGGAAGATTTGCGGTGTTAAGTTCAGAGCATCTGCTTTGAGAGACATCACCAGTACTGGTCAGTCTCTTTGTTCATCATGTTTGTTGCTCCGCTTCGTGGGAAGAAGTTGAAATGAAACAATAATTGAATAAAAAACACTGTCTGGATTGGGGATAATTGAGCATTCTTTTTTATATCGCCAAATATATTTTATTCAACCAAATATAGCCGAAGGAGTCCTTTACGTTTGGAAATGATGACAGCGGGACCTTGTCCCTCCTTATACAAAAGTTCATATTTTCAGTTCTTCGTCTTAGACATTGATTGACATTTCCTAATAGTCAACAAAAAATCATGATGCTTTCGAAGGTTTATACTGATAACAAGCAGCAATCTGTCACTCAAGCATTATCAAAGTACGACATTAATTACGAGGTTTTGTACGAAGATGCAGATCTTGGGGAATGCTTTCAATCATACCTCAAGAGCGTCAGAAACATATGCCCCTTCCTCTTTCTAAAAGAAATAGAAGTAAGATTGCACAATTTTTCGTCGATTGACCAACTTCCAGTGCTTTTTAACGTACGTGGGCTCCAAGTCTCGATACATTTGTGCCAATAAAATCATAAGTCAATACCTATGTGACAAGTCTGGTCATGAAGTAAATATTGGGCATCAAGAAAAGGCAGCACTGCTTGAAAATTTTGGCAGATGCAGTGAAGAACTCTGTCCTGGAGATTTGTTTGATGAAGTCCGAATTTCAGTCTACCTAGAGCTGAAACTTGATTGCTTCGACAATTTTATAAGTTCTGAATTCTTTGTACATCATGTAGAACAAAAGTTGAAGTACGATATAAATTACCTTTTCAAAATCGGGACACTCAAGAAATCTGATTCCTCCTCAAGTGGTGATTCCGATTTGGACTCAAGCAATAGTA
Organism: Acrasis kona; assembly: GCA_026419775.2. NCBI lineage: Eukaryota > Heterolobosea > Eutetramitea > Acrasida > Acrasidae > Acrasis > Acrasis kona. The sequence goes on from JAOPGA020000687.1 coordinate 11,990, forward strand.
CAGACTCACCGGTGGTCAAGTCCGTCCAATCAAAATTATGCAATTCCAAGTGCATTAATATTGAAGATGATGATTTCGAACAGTTTGAAGACATGAACGATCTCACAAAGTGGAAGTTAGTCAACGGTAAGGGTGACAAAGCCGTTTACCTCAGCATCAAGAACCACCAAAACGGAAAACGAAGGATTAAGAAATGTTTAGAGACTGGTATCTTTAACTACAGCCAACAAGAAGTCTTCGAATCCGTTTGCAGCGACGAATTCTTGAATCTACAAAAGAAGAGCCTAAAGAATACCTATGTTGATTACATGACTTTTGGGAAATATGCTGCATCTGTACTACATATTAGGGTCAAGCTCAAGTAAGTACAATGCTCACAAAAATTCTAATCATCATGACCAGGTTTCCAATAGCGGATCGCGACTTTGTAATATTCAGTTCGGCCAAGCGATTGGATAATGGAGATATTTTGATTCTGCGAAAGAGTATAAATTACGAAAAAGTACCACCACAAAAAGATTACATTAGAGGACAATTATTCGCCGGCACTTTGATTCAAAAAATCGACGAAAACACCACAAGATACAAGTTGCTCACTTTTACTGATTTGAAGGGTTGGATGTCACCCATTCTTTTCAACAAACTCTTACAGTTAAAGAAAGACGACAAGTACGCTGACATTGAAAAGGCAATAAAAATAAGAAGAAGCGCAAAGGCACCTTCGAAGAACGCACCAATCATGAAGACGCTTGCTCACTTTGAGGATTTCTCCACCCCATAAAACTCATCCACAGTCAACTTCATATGTATTAATAAAATAATGTAAATTTCATAAAAAAACAATTACACAAAACAATTTTATTGACACAAATTTACACGGATGATTTAATACATTGACATTTGTCTTGATTCGTGGGTGCTGTAAGACCAAGTTCATACCAATGCAACCAACCAACTTCACATACCATACATCCATTTTCGTCGAGTTGTGCTGGAGCAGGTGTTGTGGCGAGTATAGATTTGCGACCAACGTATATACATTGGCAGCGATCTCCGTTCGTTTGAGTACTCAAACCCAAATCATACCAATGAGACCAGTCTTTAGGACAATACCAACATCCTCTATCGTCACTTAATGGCGTAGATGTAGTTGCTGGGGGCATGATCAAAATACAAGCGCATCTATCAGATGGTTGGCTAAGACCCAATTCCCACCAATGTTGATATCCAGGTGGACAAGTCCAACAATTTAGACCAGGAGGAGTGGGAGAGTTTGTGGGTGCCTCGGTGGTTGGTGCCGCAGTGGTGGTAGTAGGAGCAGGTGTTGTTGTGGTGGGCGCTGTAGTAGTAGTTGTTGGAGCGGATGTTGTTGTGGTTGGAGTCTTTGTGGTAGTTGGTGCAGATGTGGGTGAGTCTGCGGGTGGCGCAGTAGTGGTGTCCGTTGGTGCAGGAGCAGGAGTGGGTGCTTCAGTGGTCGTTGATGGCGCTGGTGTCTTCGTAATCGCCTTTGTTGTTGTAGAGGGCACTGGTGCAGTAGTGACGGTCTGCCTCTTCTTGTGACACAAATATGGCTTCTTGTATTCATTGGTGATAGTTCTCCACTTACCAACGTTACCAAATACGCGGTTGTGAATGAACGAAATGTAATTGTTGTTGTATCGAGGGAAATTTCCATCAAAGTTTTCGTAAGCGAAAGAGCGACCGTCATCCCATTTGAACGCATCGTCATTCGTCACGCGTGCACCACCAATCCAGAACTCGGCACATGTGTCAGGAACGAACGAGTTGATCCATGAATTTATCTTCCATGTAACGATAGATGCCAAGAATCCACCTTGGTCTCTGCAGAATTGTCTTGCCTCCATATAAGTTACGCTCGTTGTGTATAGATTGTAACAATAATCATCATACTGGCTCCATCCTTCTGGACACCCGTTGACTGTTGGTGTAGTTGGTGCTGGAGTGGTAGTAGTAGGGGCAGTTGTTGTTGTGGTAGGCGCTGTGGTGGTAGTTGTTGGAGCGGGTGTTGGTGGTCTAGTTGTAGGGGCAGGTGTTGTTGTTGTTGGTGCTGGAGTCGTTGTAGTGGGGGCGGTTGTTGTAGTGGGACTACTTATTAACATGCATTGACATCTATCTCCGTTAGTAGGGGCTGAATAGCCATTGTTGAACCAATGGATATATCCAGCGGGACATGTCCAACATCCTCTTGTATCTGATGTTGGAGTTGGAGCAGGAGTTGGTGCCTTGGTTGTAGTTGGCGCTGTTGTGGTGGTTGGCGCCTTTGTAGTAGTTGGTGCTGTTGTTGTAGTAGTTGGTGTGGATGAGATTTTAACGCAAGCACACTTGTCGCCACCAGGAGCAGATGTATATCCATTGTTGAACCAATGGATATATCCAGCGGGACATGTCCAACATCCTCTTGTGTCTGATGTTGGAGTTGGAGCTGTGGTGGTGGTTGGTGCGCTGGTGGTGGTTGCGGTAGGTGGCACCTTCATTAATGGAGAGATGGGTCTGTATCCTGATTCCATGTTACATTCGTTTACTCCCTTCTTGATGTAGAAGACGCCGGCCATACCCCAATAAGGTCCCCATGAGTTAACTGCAATCCAGTACTTTGTTCCGTATCCATCAACACCCCATCCGGTGACCATCACTGAGTGACCTCCAGCCTTTCCTCCTGCTGTGTATGTATAAACACCACTGTTGTAGTTCAAAAAGTCATCATACACATCAAATCCGATTTGTATGGGTCCAAAGTTGTAAATATCATTCATCATGGCAGCCTCACCGGACAGTTGAGTGAAAGAGGCTGAGTAGTATTTTGTTGGATTGTTCATTCCGTAACAATAACCTGCTTGTCCTGTTTTACCTGATGTGTATGTGTAATCAGAGTCGGCCACATTTCCTGTTGACTGGAAAAAGTTCCACACCCCAGGTAGCGTGCCACCTCCACATCCTGCGTTACTTGTGTCGCAACTAATAGGGTATTGGACTGACATGACTTTGTTGACGGCTCCTCTTGTGGCGATGCACATTCTAAATCCGAGTACGTTACCACCCGCGAATGCCCTATTATCAACTTAAGAATGAATGATTTCAGGTCACTTACCAACATCCTCCACATCCGGCTTGATCCCTAACGGGTTGTACGCAGTATGGGTATTGAACTCTGGCATCATAAGAATCTGGTAAGTTGGCCTCAACATTTCTTAGATTTCTTCTTCTCAGTTCGGGGGTCTCTTCTGGAGCCTCTGTGTCAAGAGTCATGTTGAGCCCCAATAAATATCTTACACCAGTGGTAGTGGTGTTGTCAAATCTTGCATTAAAACCGGCTCTCCAGCCTATTTATGGTTAGTACGAACGTGAGCATGAAGTCGATAAAATTACCTGGCCTTACAGAGTTGATGTAGTTGATGATGTTACTATTTATAACAGCGTTGTCGGTTTGGCATGCAACTATAACCGCGATATAGGCATACAAGAAGATCTTGAGTATTAAACACGATCTTGCTTGCATTGCTTTCTGCTATGATGTTAAATGATAAAAAACCGATTTTTAAATCAGGATCTTGTCACACTTCAAGTCTGATTCCATATATAGTATGTAACAAGTCTTTTTGGTAGATTCGGATATTTTACAACAATGTTCAATTCAGAACACCCGCTGAAACGAATTTACCCAATCAGAAAATGGAAACGATTCGGTTTCGTTAGCGGCTTTTCTTCATGGTTACCGAATTAGCAAAGGAAGATAACATATGAAGAGTCATTTTACATAGTGTACCAGTTTTGCAGCGCATCATTTGAATGTTTTTTGACTATGCATTTTCGAATGAAGTTTTTGAATCCACAATTTGTTGGTTCACTTAATCAAAATTCTCGTGATTGTACTTATAAATTCTGGATGATAGATATATTGGTTGAAAATGACCTTAATCGAATTTATGCTGCAGTTCTATGTTCCCGAGTACTTTATGATTCAAGTCGTTTTCATAATTTCAGCTTATCGGCTGGTCCACAGTCACTGATTTGTATCACTGCAGTTGGTATAACCAGACAGTTGTCCTGCATAGGGCATAGGGCCGCGCTCAGCTACTTCCAATGGTCACGACTTTGTATATATGGTTGACTTTTTCCCGTTGTAATGTACCCTGTATTATGTAACATTGAGATTTAGCTAAAAAATATACATTCTTTATTGATCATATTGTTGTTGCATCAAATCTTGTTGTTGCTGGGCACCTTCTCTTCCGAATACATGTTCTGGGTTTTGTGCAAAAGTGGATCCTCCAGCCCGGTTGTATTCTCTTCTGTTTCTGATTCTATTTCTAATGTTTCCAAAGAATCCTGTTTTACGACCGGGAGCTCTTCTTTGATCAATCTGCGCTTGTTGTTGTGCACCTGCTCTCCCAAAGACGTGCTCTGGGTCCTGTTTGTATGTAGACCCACCAGCTCTCTCGAATTCTCTCCTGTTCCTTCTGGCGTTCCTAATGTTGTTGAAGAAGTTGCAATAGCATGTAGCTGCTAGCACAGACATTAAAACAAAGACGACTAGGGCTGCTCTCATTTTTCGTTAATATTTTAGATCCATTCTGCTTTTATTAGCCTGGTCTATCGCCTGATATATTTGTTGTAATCTTCCTTTTATAAGACATAAGAACATGCAGTACGCGATTCAACAGACCGGACCTACATTCTATTACTAAGTCTCAGTAATAGAATGTAGGAATTCACATTTACAACTATATTACTAGTATAATTCACTACATTGATAATTAAAATGTTGGTAAACAGCTTATTCTCAACAGTGGCACGATAGATATTTTTTTTGTAAACAAGATCATGAGGATTGGAAGGAACAGTTTCAATGGGAAACAAACATGCAAATGGCCGTCGCAAGTATAACTTTCATTATATTAAGCCCTCAGAATTCATTTCCAACTGTAATATTGAACAAGAGCGAAACTTCATAAAATTGGACGTTCCCGATAAAAACGCCAAATGTTACCTATTAACAAATATTCTGGACGAGAAGGAATGTGAGTACTACATACAACAAACCCGAACAATTTGGGTACGAACCCCTTGTCAATGAATACCCCGAAGATTATCGTAACAATGACAGAGTTACATACCCCCAAAGACCGGCAATATATTGATTTTTAATCACGATTTGATGCACGAAGGTCTTGAGGTCACAAATGGAACGACATTACAATCCTATTTGGAATCAAGCATGTTGTACTCCAAATCAGGCCATTTGGAAGCCAACGGCGATTTATACAATTCAACCCTTACTTACCTAGAGGCACAGTGCCGGCATACAAGTCAACCATGGTCACTCTTCAAGGGAATATCCAGAACATCACATTGAGTCCTTGCCATCAGACACAGTCATGCATATTTTTAGTTTTGCTATACCAAATACACTATTTTGTTGTTCCAGGGTGTGTAGACGTTAGAATTACTTTTCTTGTGAAACTTCTCTTTGAGAGAAATTGTACCTTTCTGATTTTGAATGTGTTCCTTCTCATCTTACCGGTGATAATTGGTATAATCACTATCGTGATCGGTATAGAGCGAATAAAAAACTAGAGGTAGTATTACTTTCCTGAGAGATTGCACAAAGAAGTCACGATGTTAAACATGAAAAGTAATGTTAATGTTGCTGCTAGTCATAAAAGGCACATGTACGTATGAAGAGGCGCGTCAAGGTGGAAAAACAATATTGAAAACTAGAATGAGATAAAATCCGATCTATCAACTTGATTACAATAATTTCATGACTACATCGTTTTATTATATTTTGACATGAACACTCAATTCATAGCATATTTTTTGGTATATTCTCTGGCTTTCTCTTCAAATTCTTCTTCCAGCATCTCTTTGGCAATTGAGGCAACAAGTGGATCATCTAAAATAATGTTAATGACTGTTAGTGATGTGATGTACTTGGATTAGGTTCTGCTAATAAGGACACGATAGACAACAGTACTTTCTGTAACGTCAGTGATGGTGCCCATTGATCTTTGAGAATGTTTAAACAGATGCTTCCCTTGTTGTTTATGTTGCAGTGATATATTCTAGTCATAAATGTGATCTAGTCATTGTGGTTATTTTGTTTGAATCTAAGCACTAACTTTAGGGGGTTTGAAAGGATATTCAACTGGAAGTTCAATATCTAGTTTAAAAGTACCACCTTCATAAGGAGATCCAGCAGGACCTTTGATCGTCGCACGCCACTTGAATAAGTTGTCTTTTATAGGTTCTGCTTCTACTTCTTTACTGATATTTAACTTGAAGTACGCTAATTCCTTCTGAATCCTCTTGACACTTGTTGAGTTGCTCATTCTTTGAATTTTATTAGTTGATTGTAAGCAAAACCAATCAATTTATCAAACATGCAGTCGGACGACACAAACAAGATCGAAACCAAGAATATTTCATATAACAAAAGAGACTTGATTTTATACGCTCTAGGTATTGGAAGAACTGATAAAAGATACATTTACGAACTTGACCCATCATTTTGCGCGTTCCCCACATACCCACTGGTATTGAATTTAAAAGGAGATTATCAAGATGTTAATTTATATGCTGACCAAGTTAATATAAATAAAATTCCAGGAATGAAACAAATAGATTTAAGAAAAGTTGTGCACGGTGAGCAGTACTACGAAGTTATCCAAGCAATACCGACATCAGGGAATTTCATACTTGAGGAGAATGTGTCTGACATTTGGGACACTGGAAGAGGCATGATTATAGACAAGGACGCAGTTATGAAGGATTCCAACACGGGGATTACCTATGCAAAACTCACCACTAGCGCATTTGTAATTGGTGCAGGCGGTTTCAACGGAAAGAAAAAACCACAAAGACCCATCCCTAAACTTTTAAATAAAGAACCTGATGTTGTTCATGAGGAAATTATCCCTCAAAATGCGAACCTTCTCTATAGATTATCTGGTGACTATAATCCACTCCATGTTGATGATAGTATTGGCAAGAATCTTGGAATGAAGGGAGCAATTTTGCATGGGTTGTGCACGTATGGGTACTCTGCTGCTGCGGTTCTCATTCACTTTGCGAACAATGATTCATCTAAGTTTAAATCAATTTATGGTAAATTTGCATCCCCGGTGTACCCTGGTGAAACACTGCAAACTCTAATGTGGAAGGCTCAAACTGAGGAGGGACATGCAATTGCTTTTGAAACAAGAGTAAAGGAAAGGAATATAGCAGTCATTACAAATGGACTTGTAATTCTACACACAACTAGTAAATTGTAGTTTGTTTTAAATCGCTCCCTCATGATTATTCTCTCTCCTTTGCGTTTGGCTTTTGTAACTGTTAAAAATAATTTAACTAAAGCTCGTTTTGTACAAGTGTCAAATATCAGACAAGTACGCCACCATCAACTTTCAGAAGGGAACTTGTCAACCTTCAGATTTTTTTTATTTTAATATGAAGGCTGTGTTCTTGGTGCTTGCTCTGCTAGTCCTGTACACAAGTGCACAGGTGACACAGTCGTCCTGCAAGAAACTACTAGATGTGGCTTTTGTTGTGGATGGAAGCAGCTCAATCTCGAGAATTGACTTCGAAAAATACACCAAGCCATTCATTACAAACTTTATTAGTGCTTTACCTTTGGATACCGTCACCCAACCAAATCGTATCAGTATTGTTCAGGTCTCAAGTGCACAAAACACACGTTTAGAGTTGCCTTTGACTGGAAATGTAAAAGTAATAAACAGAGCCGTACAAAAACTAGAAAGACTTGGAGGAGACTCAACAGACATTGCTGGTGGTCTTCGGATAGCTTACAATCAATTATCAACTAGCGTAGACCTCAACCACGAGAGAGTTGTCATCCTCATTACTGATGGTCGTAGTTCCGACAAAAAGCAAACAACAGTCGAAGCCGACCGCTTAAAGAAGGACTTGAAGGCTACCTTATTCACAATTGGTATTGGTTCGGGTGTAAGCGTCGCAGATCTTGATCAATTGGCTTCATTACCAGTCAAATCAACATCCTTCCACATTTCGTTGCTCAAGGACATTGAAACCCTTGTGAACCCAATTGTCAACAAATCTTGCGGAGCACCACAACAGGTAACACCAAAACCAACAACTGCCGCACCATTGACCACTTTATCTCCTGCTTTGGATCTTGATCGTGCTGTTCTCTCTGCTGACACCACCTCTGCTTCCAAGAAATCTTCCAAGAAGAGATCCTCCAAAAAGACCTCATCAAAGAAACAATCTTCCGAAGAAAAGGCTCTCAAACAAATTGAAAAGAATTTAAAGAAGCAAAAGGCACAAGAGAAGAAGGCCAAGAGAGAAGAAGAAAAACATCACGCAACTCACAAACCAAAACCTTCCACTCGCAAACCAACTCGCAAACCACACGCCGATGCAGATTCCCTACGAGTATCAAAGATTGAAAAGGAACTACAAGCAGAGGAACAATCAGAAAAGAAGAAGCAAGCAGAGTTTGAAAACAAAGAGCTAACCAAGCAAGAAAAACTCAGTCAAGTACATCACAAAAAGAAAGCGGAACAAGCCAAGAAGAGCGCTGAGGAGAAACAAGCCAAAAAGGAACAAGCCAAGAAGGACCGCATCGCTAAACTTCAAAAGAAGAAGGAGCAAAGAAAACAACGCAAGGAACAAGAAAAGAAACGTAAGGAAGAAAAACTTGCAAAGAAAAAGATTGAATTGGAAGCCAAGAGAAAACTCAAAGCGGAACGCGCAGCAAAGAAGGCCGAAGAGAACAAGATTAGACAACAAAAAAAGATTGAACAAAAGAAGGTAAAGGAAGAGTTGCGCAAGAAGAGGGCCGAAGAGAGAAGAGCAAAGAAGCAAGCGGAGAGGGCTCAAATCAACAAATATAAATGCAAATGTCCATCTGTATTCAAGATTAGAAAATTATGTGGTGAGAGCGGTAGGAAATACGCCAGTGCTTGCCATGCAAAATGTCGTGGTGACAAGCTCGTCAAGTGTCCACTTTGTGGAAAGAAACCAGTTTGCGATAAACCAGATCGTGTGTTCCAAGTAGGAAAGGAATTTGTTGAAAAGTGTGAAGCACCAAGTACCTCTGCACCCACTACCAGCGCACCAATTACTACTATTAGTGCACCCACTACCAGTGCACCAACCACCACTACTGTTGCACCCACCACTAGTGCACCAACTACTACCACTCTTGCACCAACAACATCTGCACCCACTACTACTCTAGCACCCACTACACCTGCACCCACCGATGAAATTGTGACTGTGAGCAGCGTAACTGATGAGAGCAGCATAAGCTTCTCGGAGCAAGAGTGCAAGTATAAACCAAGAGCGACAAATGCAAAACAACAAGTGTGTAGGTCAGTACAACACAATTGTGTAGGAGGCGTTTGCACCACAAAACTTGGTGTTTGGAAAGCACAAGGCAACATCTTGTATAACCATTAAAAAATGTTTTATTATTACATTCTGTGATGAACTTTGAAAATTTGGAGTGCATCATCTTTTTTGGTGAGATTGATGCTGTGATGAAAAATACTAAAAGTGAATATTGTGATTAAGTGTCCATATCATCGTCACTCGATTCCTCATCATTGTCATCTGGATCAAAAAGTGCGTTCATAATATTGGAAACAGCCCGTTCATTGTCTTGCGCCGCTTTGTGTGATAAAATGTCTTCAGTAGTGTTGGGCATGCGTAAATTAAACTCTGTTGAATCTGCTGTTGGTTCAGGTGGAGCACTATCATTCTCCAAAGATGATATAAGGACGGGCTTTTCTTTCTTTTCAATAACGCCCATTGCAATGTTCATCTCAATCATGGGATTTTTGGATTTTTTCTTTGAAGGTGCATTGTTAGCATTTTTATCTATAATTTCAACAAAAGATCCACCATCAGCATTGAGTGTTTTATTTGCTTCGGCTATTTGCGGTAAAAACATTCTGGCTCTGCTTAAAAGTGAAGATGTTGAGGACATTGGCTTGATTAGTTTGGTTTGTGTTCCACTAATATTCATCAATTTGTCAACGTGAGAATCTAATGTTTAGTAATTCATGAAGATGCATATTTATTACCATTATCGCATAAATTTTGTGGCTTATCCGATCCAAGTTCTGTAATCCTTGACATTTTACACAGTTCAATTTATGTATGACATTACGTTACAATAAAAAGTTCTCAGTCAAGCATTTTTTATTTCATCAACTACACTCGACAGCTTGATATGTCTTATCAGTAACACAACAACTAATCAGAAACTAGTTGTACATTTTTCCCGATATCTCCTCCTCAACTTTGTTTCCTGTTTGACGAGGAGCAAAAGGTAAATTCATATCTTGTGAAATTATAAAGATCATCAGCACAATCATCGAGAAAATCATCAATAGAGGAGAAAACACCCATAAAACTATCGGCATGCTAATGTAGTAAAATCTCATTCCTGTATAGTAGTGGGAATAAGCCTTTACAAAGCACGCAGTTATATAGTGTTCTGTTACCGGTGTGAAATCTATTGCTTTTTTTAGATTTTTGAATTCATCATTTTCTTCGGTGTAGTAGCATTGCAGAGAGAGCGTCCCCATATTAATATATCTGATGCTAACCGTGAAGCTGAAGAATGCAATAAGGTAGCATACAATCAGGGTCAATATTTTTATCAAAAGTAAAGTGGGGTGGTTGTGGCCAAGTAAATTGAATGATTTGGTAACAAGCTCTAAATCTTGATATTTTATGAGTACGCTCAAAAAAGCCCATGCATATGATAACTGCCGTAGAAGCCAAGAATGATGCAATCATAATCTCATTTCCTATCTTGTTAAGTTTACGTCTGCATCAAATTAACATACTCATTGTCTGTACAACAAGGATGTAGTTTTTTTCATCCTTTAACATGCGGCTCACCCAAATTCTGCGCAGTTGGTTTCTGTATCCTTTTAAAAGTCTGTAGGGATACTTTCTTTCGTAATACGTGAAAGTAAGGTAATAAATGAGCATTGCGAAGATAACAAATAAAACAGCAATCACATCTGAGATGATTTTCGGTGATGAGAACACGTCCAATAAATCGTTTGTGATTGTTGAATTCATTATGTTTCAAAATAATTTGAATTTCCGATTGTTTACAAGTGGAGAATGATAACCCGCACCTACAGATCGAGTTCACAAAAGAGCAATCAAGATCTTCAACTGTATGATTATAATCGTTAAAGGCAAGTAGACGAAAGCATAGAGTTAAAATTGATGATGATTTTATAAAACATTAATATTATTTATTTAATTCAAAGATTTGAAGGAGAACATTTAAATGATATCACTGCTACATTCACAATAATGAATATTTGAACCAAATTCCATTAAGCACATGTACTTCTTCAACTCCCTTCTTTAATGTTGAGCCGAACGCACGATCGAACCCTCGTAGTAAGATGAATATTTGTGTAAGGGCCATTTTGTGGCAATACTTTAATAAAAAGTAGAAGTTTGTAGATTATGTATGCTTGCAGGAATTTGCGAAAGTACTTCTTCATCTTCCTAATCATCACCGCATTTTTCTACAAAGACCTTCCAATCTGTATTCCGATCTGTATTTTGCCACAGGGCTCAAACATACCACTCTGGCCCTTAATTTCTTTGTAAACATTAAAATGGTTCCTTCCATTTCCATCAATTCATTCACTCTGTCGTCATTGATATCTCAGCTTAATAAAAAATATCATGGAGATTTAGAGGGACTTCTAATAGGAGATATCTTCGTAAGGCAGGCGAAAACTAGAAGGCCGTCCATTGCAGATTTAAACTCGTCTATGCAATCTGATGACTTGGATGTCAGTATGATACTTAAGCCACAACAACTACATGATTTTGATGAAGATGCTCGGGAAATAATAAGTACAAGCACACACAACAAAACAACACTGCATATAACAAGCTTTGTTATTTGTAAAGAAGGATTTCTTGACGATGTTGGCATGCTGGACGAGCGCAAATTTAAGAGTCAGGTAGAAAGAATTCATCAGTCAAAAAGAAGGATTTTAGGCTGGATAAAGTGGAGGGACAGAGCCCCACTTCTACCTTCCTCCAAAGATGTAACACTACACAAAATCATCTCCGACCATGAACTGTTAAATTATGATGGTTGTCCAAAACATTTTGTATTCTCTTTGTGGTCTTCTTATAACAATCCATCTGATATAGTATCTCTTCAGTATCGGTTCTACACGTCCCTACAAAAGAATTGTTCCTCTCCAGAAATTGATTCACTTCTTCCTTCATTGAATCCAGTTCGCATCATAATAAAAAATCTTACTCAACAGTCTAATAATCATGACTACATTATGAGATCAGACAAATCTGACCCGTTTGGAACTGATGATATTAATGAAAATTTGAAAAAGGTAGAAGAACTTACAAACGCAGCTGTTAGGGAAACTGAATCTTATTTTCAAAGAACCATACACGATCTAACTACTGCCAGGAATGATGTTCTAAAAAGCAGGGTTGACTTGGAAGCAAAGATGAAGAGAGTAGAGGAGTTGCGTCTTTTGTTAAAAATGAAGAATGATAATATAAATAAACTTTAAAGTACATATTTACAAAATCAACTATAATTGCAATGTATCCAACACTTTGGTGTAAATTTGACTCCTACGGGTGGCTGCTATTATTTTCCTCCTGCTGCGCCTGTATTCAGCAATCTTGTTCCTTTCAACTGTTGGTAGGCTCTTTTCGTATAAAGCCATGTAGGAATGAATGGTCTTGTCATCCAACTTGACTCTTGTTGAAACATTTAAAAGTTCTTTAGGAGTTAAAGTGGCTGATATGCTGTATAGGAAAGGGATGATTTCTGCAGTGTTCTTTTTTAGAATCATGCCTATTGTACTTTTAGTTAAAATATATATTATGGTCAGTACCTTTTGTATAGTCAATGAGACCAACCATTGTTCTTGTTATTACCCTCCATCCGTCCGTCAAAAACATGTCAAAAAGAAGTGCGGATGTACTGTAAGCAAATCTATTTGTGAAGAGTGCAATCACAAAAGGACTAATGTATGCTTGTGGGACCAAACATTGATTCTCCTAAAAGATTAAAAAGTTTGAAAACAAAGCATTTTACCAGGTGTTGATGTACTTTTGGCAGCGAATCCCTCAACAAAGTGTCAATCATGTATGTTACTAAATGAAGTCTTGGAAGTCCAGGACGATAAACATCCTTTAAAGAATATTTACGATGTTGAAACAGCTGCATGAATAACCAAAAAGTAGCCTCATGAATGGTATCCTCGTCCAGGTTTGGATTGGGGTCTGTTGTTATTAAGACACAAATTCGTACTTAATTTTACGTACTTGACGAGTAGAAGTGTTCAACATCATCTATAGTATTTAGATTGTGATGGGACATGTACACTGTGAGATAAAGAAATCCTGCAAGGAATGCCATCCCCTGTACATATCCTACTTTGTCATCATAATATGCGTACGCAAGGAGTATTTTGGTCATAGCCTTTTGTCTATGCAAGTTATTGAACCATTGGTGTTGAAAGTAAGATTACCCTGGGCTATCCTCTGACGCAAATAACAAAAACTGAGGAAATGTTCTGTGTACGTCTTTTTTTATATACAATTCTGTTTCTTCGTCATGTTGTTTGGAGTTGGAGAGTTTATTGAAAAGACCAGGAAATCTACTTGAGGCGTCTAAAAAGTGAGAAGTTGTGAACATTCAACAAAAAAACCTTTGCAATCAAGTAACCTCGTCCAAAATTTAAGCCGTATTTTTTGACAAGGAATCCCCTCTTTCACTAGTTCATAAAGTTCCAGAGGCTGTGGTGGCTGAGAATCCCATTTATTTAGCATATTCATCCATTTATTTCTATTATCTATAGGTGCTTCTATTAACATGGATGCAACGTCTGGTGTCTCCAGCATTGCACTTGGTGACATGGTATATGGCATGGGGGAGCTCATTTTGTAATCTGTTCAAAAGTAAATTGAATGATCAAAAACGGAATTCATCCTCCGTCAATGGATTTATTTATGACAAAAAGTAAGAAACGTACAAACGCTACCGCACAAGTTTTTACAGTATTCATGTCTGCTCTTTGGCGGATTTACTTTTAAATAAACAACCTACGAAAAAATTGTTTGGAATCCTTAGAAATTCTACCGTAGTCCAACGCTTAGCAACTAGAATTCGCGATTGAATGGTAACTTGAATTATATCAGGTTGGACTGGATCGTAGTCGAAATAAGTCATACTAGGTAGCGACTGTCGGAGGAAGAAGACATCTGTTCGATAATCAAACATACCGCTTGGAGTTCAGAAATCATTTTATCAGTGTGGATTTTACATCAATCACAACAATTTCCATATAGCGGGCTTAAGATGCAAAAATCAAAATCCAAGATCTTCAAAACACGAGCGCATTCTATTACAATCATAACTTCTATCAGAATCGGTCGAACGATGAAGATGTTTTGAGGCCATCAACGCAAAGGAAGTAGTCACGATCAAATCAACACGCTTCCAATCAGCATCAAATTTTCAAAAATGATGCTTGTTGAACTAAAGATAACTATTAATATCAATTTCTCACTTTTGCACAAAAATCAACGAGAAATGAGAAAATCTCAAACAATAAAAGAGATAAATAGTAGAGATTTAAAAACTCAAGATTGAGATCAACAAGAATGCCATGTGTTGGATCAATAGCAAGAAGCACATTGGTGGAAAAGGTTGTTATACAGAAACATGATATAAACTTACATTTATTCGACTCCCTTCTTCTAGTCAATTTGAGTAATGTGATGTAGAATTCAACTGTTTCGTCCAAAAAGTAGGAACGCCTCCATGAACATTCCTCTGCAACAAAAATCTTATTTTGTCCATCAAAACAAAACTACACACTTGATTCAATATTCAATTTGAATAAAGATTTTGTACTTTTCCTTTCAAGGTGCTATTAAAAACCAAGGACCGATAAAATAAAAATTGTTGATAATTATGGCCTCTCGGAAAGTGAATCTTTTAAAAATAAATCAATCTGATCTCCTTTCTTCTTACAACCTAAATCACCAATCGATATACTGGAGCTATTACAAAAAGCCTGGGTTTACAACAAAAAATGAACTTTTAGTGTCCAATTGGTTAGTATTTTTATATCGGGCTTTATAGAATAGGTAGGAAGCTTCTCCAATTAATTCAAATATTCGACCAATTAATAAAAATTAACAACAGCATGATTAACGATCACTCTGCAGTCGACGTGGTTTACGATATTTTTGAAATGCATGACCATGACAGAGACAATAAAATACAAAAAGATGAGTTGAGAGATCTAATGAAGCAACTTGGCCTGCCTAACCATTACCTGATGCCATCCTATGTAGATGCCGTGTTTGAGTTGACAAAAGAGGAGGGCTCAAGAAAAGTTCACTTTGAGGAGTTTATTGCATGGTTTATATTTGGTTTTATTTTACCTTGTTGTTCTTACTTCTTAGGTGGACAAACATTTCATCTGATGGCTTTGACAAGCTAGATAAAAAGATTCAAGGAATGAAGAACCTCTACCTAATGTTCCACGAGATGGATTCAGACGGAAACGGTTACATCATGTACGAATCACTTTGTCAACTATTCCAAAAATGTTCCAGTCATCATCATCATGTTGGCGGACAGATCATACAACCAGAACAATCAAAAATAACGTTCCGAACGTTAGCCAAACAACTTCAATACTTGTAAATAATAAAACAACATTTTTAATCAGATTCGCTTCCACTTTCGCTCTCGCTCTCCGATCCACTCTCCTCCTCTGCAGTTTCAAACCACTTGATAATCTCCGTGCACTGCTGTGCCAGCTTGACATCATTAGCAGCATACTCTGAACTATCTCCACCATCCACCACTCCATAGTACCACTTTATAATGCTCTCTTCCTGTAAAATCTCCAAATCATACAACTTCTTCACAAAGAACTTAAACAGCGGTCCAAACTTCTTTCCTTCGTTCTTACAAAAATCAAGCAACGAATCCAACAAATCAATCTCGTCCATCTCATCTCTAATGAAATGAATCAACAATTCGCTCCATCCAGTTTTTGATTTTCCGTCACCTCTCAACAATCGATCGAACGCACCAATCATGTCGGCGCTGCTCCTTCTTCCATCGTCCACCTGTAACATTAAATCGCACAGCATGGCCTTGGCACAATCAGAGTAACTAGTGTTGTAAGCATACTTTAACGAGTTCATTTCCAATTTGGTATTATCGATGGTGTGATTCGAAAGAACAGCTCTTCGGATGGTCTCTTGGGCCTCCTTCACAAATTTCTTGAAATCCATTCCTTTTTGATCTCCGTGGACGTGTTGTTGTTCTCGTTCGATTAGGTCCTTTTTGATGCTAGTGGCTTGTTCTTCTTCTTCTTCGTCTTCGTATTCTTGTTCGGCGATAAAATCAGATTCTTGAACTCCTAAAAAGTTTAATCGGTCGTTGAGAAGGTAGGGTGGGATTTTGAACTGGACGCCTTTTCCGTTGGGTCCTAATTGTTTTTCGTGATGATGGTGATGATGGTGATGATGATGTAAATGTTGGTCTTGTTGTTGCTGTGGTGGTGGTTGTGTGACTGGAGTGATGGGAGTGCTGATGTCGGTGTCGGAATCGCTGCTGAATGCATCGTCGTCGTCATCGTCGTCGTCATCATCATCTCCAAAGGCAATGTGTATGTTGGATGACTCCGAGTGAGAGTCTTGGTCGCTTCCTACGAATGTGGTCCACCTTGTGTGTTCTTCGAGTGTAATGTTTTGATCTACATGGACTCCGAATGAAATGACACTTCCCCGCTTAAGCACTGCGTTGGCTCCAATGACGGCTCCATCGCATACGATGCAATGATCCAAAGTGACTCCATCGTGAATGGTAACATTGTCCCATACGAAGGAATTGTTCATCTTGACATGGGCTCCGATCTTTACGTTACGTCCGATGATGCACTTGCTGATCACCGATTGTTCTCCTACGCAAGAATGTTTTCCAATCACGGTGTCGATCAAAATTTCACACGTGCGACTGAGGGTCACCTTGTCTTCGTAGTAATTGTTGGGACGTGAGAATTTAAAGTTTGTGGTTCTTGTAAAGTTGGCGTCGGGTACGATGGGGTGCATCCATCTGTGAACAATGTCTCTTGAAATCATTTCGTAGGTTCTTAACGAACTCACTCTTGAAGAGTATGCGCCTGACACAATGTATGGTGCTACTTTGTATGTGAAAACTTCTTCTTCTAGTACATAATTCTTCAAGAATGCTCTTCTCATGTCCTCAAAGTCAAAATTCTCGTTGAATATTTCCAACACGTCGGGAGAGCAAATGTCAATTTGACAGTCCACAAGATCGGAACGCAACTGAAGGTCTGCAAAGTGATCAAACTTATCTAGTGCCACATCAAATAATGGAGTGTTGCGTTTGTCATTTTCATACAAGACGATTTGGTTTTGTTCCTGAGATAGGGCAAGCCATACAGTGTGCTCTCTTTCGTCGATGCGCTTCGTTCTGAATACAGATGTCATCAATAGTTGGGAATCTGCCTTGGCTCTCTCTAATCTAAATAGTTGAAGAAATGAAGAGTTAATGTTTTACTTGTGTTGTTGAATGATTGGCTTGAGATCAATGTTGCTGACTACATCCCCTTGTATAAGAACAAAGTCGGTGTGGATGATGTAGTTGGAGAAAACAACACGAAGGGCATCACCTGCACTAGTTGCAGTATTTGATTCTAGTATGTTAACAACGACACCAGAGTTGGCGAGAACCCATTTTGAATTCCTTTGTTCGTCAGCTTTAAAAGTAATTTACAACTCACTCTATATAGTTGCGTATGACTGCTGCGTTAGAACAGCAGAAAATGTAGATCTCTTCTACGCCTGATGCAGCCAAAAGCTCCAAAATATATTCAATTATCGGTATGTTTACAAGCGGTAATAAGCACTAATGACAATAAAAATTTAGTTGTGAAAATTCCTACCCTTGGCTTTTCAAATGTAATTGGACGAAACTCCTTTGTGAAGGAATCTGCAAGCACAATCGCTTTTAACACGTCATCTTTGAGATTTTGCGAACCACCTTCCTTCTTTCCCTTTTGGCCCTTTGTCATTGTTTGGTTGAGTTTGTTGAGTTCAAGCAAATTCTTTTAAACACTCTTTGTAAAACCAGTGCAATTGACCAAAATCCCATCCTTTGTTCACGCGGTATGGCAATCAATACACTTTCATTAATTATTCATTTATGAGATTGTACCAATTATTACAACATTTATTTATTCTACTTTGTTATACATTGTCTCAACATCCATTGAGGGAATAATCTCATCTAATGTCACATTCAACATAGGTGCTCGGCTTTTATTTCTGATTTTTGAAAGGTATGGGTAGATGGTATCAAAAAATATTAACAGGATGAAAAGTACAGTGACCTGTACAGAACATACAATTAAAGAGGCGTATACAGATGGGTCTTGATTCTCATAAATCATATAGATGGATTGTCCCCAATTTCCGATCACATTTATAAAAATTCCTGGAATGCTAAGAGACCCTGAACCCCTGCTCCTAATTGTTATAAATATTTGTGGCAACCACTGAATGATATTAAGTGCTGCTGTTAAATAGCCCATAGAGCTTCCATATATAAGTGTTGCGCTACCGTCCAGTCCAAACACGAAGATGAATGACAAATATATAATTACAAAAATCGCAAACATTGCGATGCTCAGTAAAGTCCACAACACACATGCTATCCATTGCCTAGATTTAATACGAGGTGGTGTGTTGGGTATTTTTTCCACTCGGTTATTCTTCAATATATAGTGATTGGAGTCAGTGAAGAAAATCATATAGCATGCGTATATTAATACGCCAAACACCCAAGATAAACATATTTGTGAAATTATTGAAATAAGACTTAGGCATCCCAATGTGTCTCTTCTGCAATTTCTTAGATCACCAACATTCATCGCCAACACATTCAAGGTTCCAGTAAATCCATTCGCGTTTGATATTAAAAGAGAATAGAACGAAACACCTAAAGTATGCCTTTTCTTCAACAAGGTTATAATTTGTGGCGTATAGCATATGATTATTCCTGGTATGAATGTCAACCCTAATAAAAAAATCATGGCATCTTGACTTGCATCCACTGTGATGAATGCACCTGGTGGGAGCATCAACCAATTTCTCTTGTAATGGGTCAACCTACATTGGTGTCATACAGGGACAGGGAACAATCCACTTCAGTTAAAGCGAGCTCATCAATCAGCGAGCATAGGTATCCAAGGTCAGCAACAATGCTAGATTTTCAGCTCCGACCAATAATATCAAAAGGAATTTATCTGTGAGTGGCACGTAACACCAGAAACTCCGTGTAACTCGTGAAAAAGTAAGACTAATATTAAAACGCAGTAGTCAAAGCATTCACAGAATGTTCGAAGTTTGTATAAAAATAATTGGAAAAGTGACGACAGTGGGGTTTGAACCCACGCCCTCTCGGACTGGAGCCTAAATCCAGCGCCTTAGACCAATACCGTATTTAAACTCGGCCATATCGCCATTATAATAATATTTTTTTGGATTTAACGGTATAAATTTCCATGTAACAAATTGCTGTCCACAGAACTGCACAGAATTGCAGGAATTGTCGACGCCTCTTTTGAGAACAAAGCTATTAGGACAACTTACCATCAAGATCTTTTGTGTGCCATCAAGTTATACGAAACAGATCCTTCCATGTAACATTCATCTGTCTTTTCTCTGGCTGTGATCAAGTGAAGCTATGCACCAAATTCATAGGTCTTGCTCCAAATGCTTTTAGAGTTGACTAAATTCAACATAAATCAATGGGTGGTGCTTTCAAGAAACCTCAACCAGTTTATAACTTGAAAGGAACCGTCCCAGGTGCATTACACAAAAAGCTAGTGGACATAGCGCCATCATTCCCAGTCAAGGCGGATTCGATCAGATTTTTGATAGAGCCAAAAGACTTCCTGGAACACATTTTGGAGGGTATAAAAAATGCAAAAAAAACCATAATACTTTCAACTTTGTATCTTGGCACTGGACCGGCTGAGCAGCAAATTATAAATGCAATTACTTCAGCTTTAGAGGAGAACCCAGAGCTACGTGTTACATTCTTGTTCGATTATCTACGCGGTACTCGTGGAGGTAAAGAAAAGAGTTCTTTGGGAATGGTCCTGCCACTTGTCATTAAACATGGAGATCGCGTAGATGCTTCCTTCTATCACACTCCGAAATTAAAAGGCATTCTAAAGCGGTTATTACCAGAGGCAGCAAATGAAGTTGTAGGTGTCCATCACATGAAAATTTACATTTTTGATGATGATTTAACTCTCACAGGTGCGAACCTAAGCGATTGGTATTTTGTTGATCGCCAGGATCGCTACGTGTGTATTAAAGCGGAACAAAAATTAAGAGATTACTTTGTAAATGTTGTGAAGGTTGTAAACTCCTTTTCTTATCTATTAAATAAAAATGGTGATTTGATTCTTCCTGGCAAAGTTGGTGTGCCTGACGGTCAGATTGGAAGCTCCGACCAGTATACACCTTACGATCCAGTAACAGAGGATAAAAGTTTTATTCGATATGCATTTGATCGCGTCCTGCCTTTGATGAGTAATAATGCTTCAGAGTCGTCGTTTAAAGACAGTGACACGTGGATATATCCAATGATTCAAATGGGACCAGCTCACGTTAGACACGAAGAGTATGTTATTGATACTATTTTGTCAGTGTGCAGATACAAGTTGGCAAAGATACACATGAGCTCTCCCTACTTTAATATTACTGACAAATTATCGGGTAAGATATTTAATGATACCAGTGCCGATGTTCATGTCCTCACTGCAAGTCCATCTGCTAATGGTTTTTTCAATGCAAAGAATTACTTTAAACACATTCCGTTTGGATATAATCTTTTGGAACTAGACTTTTATAGAGAAATCCTAAGGCGAAAGCAACAACACAGAGTAAAAGTGTTTGAGTATTCAAGAAGAGGATGGACGTTTCATTCAAAAGGCATGTGGATAAAAGACTTTAATGGAAAAACAAGAGCCACCGTCATTGGAAGCAGCAACTTTAGTCAACGAAGTGCAGATCGTGACACGGAAGCACAAATCTTGATTTCATCAAATGACAGAGACTTGAGTCAAAGGATGGAAAGAGATCGTCGCAACAATTTTGACTTTGCACATCAAGTAGATAAATATGACTTAGAAAGCATAAAGAGAGCACCCAAAGTACTTGTGCGACTGTTTGTGAGACGTTTTAGAAACTATTTGTAATTATACAATAAAAAGTAGTTTATGCTGTAATACACTTGAGAATGTTTGTTTGACCCGCAATTCCCTCAATGTGACCTGAAGTGACGATAACGTATTCTCCTGGCTTTAAGTTTCCCTTCTCCTTTTGAGTCTCGATGGCTCTCTTGATGATACTTTCTGCTCCAATTACACTACCAACAACCAAAGGATGTACTCCACGACTAATCATTAATTGTCTCGCGGTTTCCTTGTTTTGGGTGATGGCCAACACTGGTGGTTGTGGTCTGTATTTGGCAACCAATCTTGCAGTGTTTCCGGTTTCGGTGATGGTGAACAACATGCCTGCCTTGACGTCGTTGGCAGTCTTGACAGCACTTGATGCAATGGTCTCAGAAATGCTCATGTCTCCGGTGTGCTCTAGAACTGCGTTTCTAATGTTGCTGTATGACTTGCGTTGATCCAAGCACAACTCTGCAATCACACAGATGCGACTCATGGTCTCTACGGCTTCGAATGGGAACTTTCCCTTTGCAGTCTCACCGCTCAACATGACGCTGTCGGTTCCGTCGAAGACGGCATTTGCTACGTCAGTTGCTTCGGCACGGGTTGGACGTGGGTTCACAATCATGCTCTCTAACATTTGAGTGGCAGTGATGACTGGCTTGCCGATAGTGTTGCACTTGGCAATGATCATCTTTTGGGCGATGCATACTTGTTCGATGGGGATCTCGACACCCATATCTCCACGGGCAACCATGATTCCGTCGGTGACCTTCAAGATGGCATCAAAGTTTTCTAGACCTTCTGCATTTTCAATCTTTGAGATGATCTTGATGTTTTGACCACGGCTTCCTAGAGCTGTGCGGACATCTTCTACGTCTTGTGGTTTGCGAACGAAACTAGCTGCAATAAAGTCGACGCCCATCTTGACACCAAACTCCAAGTCTTGCTTGTCCTTCTCTGTCACGGCTGGCAGATCGACAACCACTCCTGGCAAGTTGATGCCCTTCTTTTCTCCGATTGCACCAGAGTTTTCAACTGTACAATGAAGATCGGTTTCTGTGACCTCGTCAACCAACAAGCTGACCAAACCGTCGTCAATCAAAACACGTTGGCCTGCCTTGATAACTTTTGTGATGTTGGCGTAGTCGACGTATAGTTTCTCGTTGTCACCGACGCATTGTTGGGTTGTTAAAGTATACTTTTGACCTGCTTCAACGTGGACATCGGCATGGTCGACAAGTTCTCCTGAACGGATTTCTGGGCCCTTTGTATCTAACATGATGCCAACAACAACTTTTCTCTTCTCAGCGGCGATACGAGCGTTGACAATAGTTGTCTTGTGGAACTCGTGGGAACCATGTGAGAAATTCAAGCGTACAACATTAACACCAGCATCGAACAATCTGCACAAAGCCTCGACGGTTTGTGTTTTTGGTCCGATTGTGGCAACGATCTTTGTTCTTCTCTTAAACTCGCCTTGGGGTAGAGTGAACTTTGTTGTGAAGTCAGATCCTTCAAACTTTAGCCAGAAGCTGGTGTTGCTGCTCATGTTTGCAAAAGTGTGGGTGAATAATTTGTTGAAGCCAATCACAGCTATGTGAATACCCAAATTACAAAAATACCTTGATGAGAAAATATATATTATAATAACCCATTAGTGTTTTCCCGCATCTCTAGAGGGTTGGAAACGTTATCTTGAAGCATACATTGCTAATGTGCTTGTGTAAAAATTACTAGTATATCCCGCTCTTATCCCGTCACCATTACAATTTTTACAACCTTTTACTTTTCAAATCCCTCTTCTGTATTAAACGTGGATTAAGGATTATTATAATGTCTTTGAATATTTTTAACGAGGCTATGATAGAGCAGGTGTAAGATATAAACTACAATCGTATTTTGAAATTTCTGAAATTTAATCGATGACCATCAAATGGGGTTTACAAAGCTATAGCAAAAATTTGATAGATGAGAATTGTTCAAGTCACACTTACCCAATGAAAGGATCATACTCTCATTAGAATCAAAGCAATAATCATCAACGTACGAAGTCTTCACTTTAGGGTTTGGATGATGTTCTACGGTTGCTATTATAATATCCAAGCCGTACTAACCTTTGGACCGCACAAACATTCTCGAAAAGAAGAATGTACTTTTAGAAAATTAAAACAAATTCGTCAAACGTCAACTTTAATTGGACGAAATATCCAAAAATGTGGTCACGTCAATCATTGAGCTTTAATAAATACGTAATTTCTTCAGCAGCACAAAATCCAAAACAACAGCGATGCTCACAAGAATACTATCACAGTCTGTAGAATCAGAATCCATCCACGTTGAATACACCCTAAAAAGAATGAGCAGCAGCCCAAGTAAACAAAACAAAAGTCCAGTGTTAACAGAAATGTTAGAATCTGAAAGATGCCTTGGTAAGTTCTCAACACTTTTAACTTCTAACGTTATCGACAGCACTAAATTTAAATAAGCTATTGAGTGTCTTCGTCGAGCCTATGAGAGAGCAGAACACAGTTGAACCACACATTCATAATGCATTGTTTCAAGGTGTACAAAACGTGGCTGATGTTAGTAACAAGATTTTAAGAGAGTTTGAAGTCATGTCCAGACTACCCGAAAAAAATCACAAGATGGCGATTGCAAAGTTTTTCAAATCTTTGTACTGTTCTGATCTGTTAATGTTATATGTCGATGTTCTCAACAACCACAGTTTTTCTCAGGAGGTAGTATTTTATAATAAAGAGTTTTCCCGAGAGTTCAAATTATTCATCAAAAAGGCAAGCATACAACTGATAAAAGATGGAAGTAGACTGACTAGTCTTGAGGAGTTTTTGGCTATTCCTGTACAAAGAATACCAAGATATTATACCATTTTATCTGACATGCTATCGTCCACAGAGGACAGCGAAGATAGAATGGAGATACAAGAGGCCATAAATACAGTGAACAATGTTATAAAATATTGCTCAGAACGGTTAAAAAATTACCAACAATTTTTAAAAGCGTGCAAGTCATTCTGCGACTACAACACAAGTGAGATTTGCAAGTACATTTCCCCTACAAGAGAAATATACTTCCGTAAGAAGGCAAATCTTGCACAAAAGCGAGGTGAAGTTCCATGTGAGATATTTTTATTGTCCGATATGATTGTTATTTTTAATTATGCTGACCAGTCTGTTGTTAATGTGCTTCTGAATTGTCCATCAAATGACCTGAATATCCAATGCAACAACCTTACTTTGAATATATGGCACAATAAGCTGCAACATATAATCAGGTTTAACGAGTTGATCCACCTTGAGACAATAGTACTTGAGATGAAGCATCATAGCAGCTATGATTTTAATAAACCTCCTAGAACAATTGAGTGTCCATCACTAAAGACAAAAAGATTATCGCTACTAAGCTTAAGGAGATTGTCAGTAACGTTGGCCCAATAAATTGTTGTTAAAAATTCATCAAATCTGATGCACTCTGTATTGGATAATTATTAATGCCATGACGCCGAAATGTAAGGTCAATGAGTATGTAATGGAAATCAACCACAGTAGGACATGAAACAAAACATAAAATAAAGGCCTGTTTCATTTTAATCGTTTTTATTTTTATTTTACAGTCACATTTTGGCCGACTCCACCCTCTCACGTAACCTCACCAATAGTTGTCGAGATAAAAAAAGCAGAGTGACTATGGACAAGAACAATGAGACGAAGCTTACGAACACATAAGGATACTTTTTGTTCATGTCGAATAGCATTCCACCAATCTTGTCTGAGATCATCAACCCGACTGCACCGCAAAGATTATACAGTCCCATTACAGAGCCACGAATATGTTTTGGTGCATTGTGTGATATGATAGTATTTGTTGCAATTGTAGATCCAATACTACTGATACTAAGGGTGGCTAACCAAGGATACACCCACCATCCATTCAAATGTGGTATAAACACAACACAACCAAATGACAAACAAGCAAACACAGAAACACCACACAACAAGATGACTTTGTTGATTTTGTCAGCCAGCAATCCGAGTAATGGAAAGGACAACATACTTATTATCAAAGACACTGCTCCAATCTGTCCCGCTTGACCCAGAGCGGCAGACGGCGATAACCCCATTCTCTTCCAATTCTTGTATCAGCCACAACGAGTTCAATGAACTTACCGACTGATCCATTTTACTAGTGAACGCAGCAATATAGCACAGAGCAACAATTGGCTCACGTCCAGCCATTACTGCTTGCATAAAATTCTTAAAAAATATTTTTATCCTACCATCAATCTTTACTGACTGATTTGTGGTATTATTCTGAGCAGTTATTTGCGGTACAGGCTGTGCAACTACGTCGTTGCAAAATGCTTCTCCGTCGTGCAAGAAGGCCGTGGATAATATGCCTGCCACAAGTAAGAAGACACCGACGATTGAGAAGCTCATAAAACCACTTTGAACTTTATTAAAATAACCTCTCCCGTCTGCAGAGATCCATTTGGGTAGATTAAGAAATACAAGCATGCTGAACAACGCACCAAGGTTAACAAACAACCCGATAAGGCCAGTTGCTTTACCACGATCCTGTCCTGTTGTATAATCTGTTATGGTTGCGAGTTGAACAGAACCTATGGCTGATGAACCAAAAGAAGAAACAAAGCGTATGAAAAGTAGAGAGTTGAAATTGTAACAGAGGGGTATCGAAGCAACCGACACTCCAGACACCAGATACCCAATTACAAAGAGTGGTTTTCTGCTGTTGAGTGTATCTGACAGAGTTCCCCATATCCATCCCATGAACAGGCTTACGATTTCATTCAAGAGTGAAATGTTTCCGGTGGCGTTTCCTTGTTTTCCCTTCTTTACATGGGCAAATGTTTCCAGCACAAACGGATTGGAGACTAGTACAAAAATGGTCGCCGCTGTTTGCATCAATAATGTTATATAAAAGCAGGAAACATTAAGATTTGATACTCCCTTTTTCCTCTGAATGATTCCAAGAAACTTCTGTCTCCACGTGACCACATCTTGAATGTTTTGTGTAGAATCTGGTGTCGGGGTGTTGGCCTGTATGTTTTGATATGTAGGTATTTCTGGAGCTGCTGCCGAGTCTTGAGGTGTGCGCTCGGACATTTTAATTGATTGCAGCATTTTCGTTGTTTCATTGTCACATCTTTTCGCTAAAAGGTTTTGTAATGGCCCTCAACCAAGAATGTTCAAATTGAGTAAGGATGGAGAGTAACACTTCTCGCTTCTTTTGTTACATTTTTTTCAGAGGATAGCGGACCTCCCGCTATAAAAGAAATCGAACAGCAATATGTCAAACAAAAATGTTCTTGACCGTTTTGCCAGTATTGGTGATATTGTTCGGCATCTACCTATATGTCCTTAAGAAGTACAGAGAAATGAAGGCGAAGAGCATGGTGGTCAACATCCACACAAACAAGTCAATTGAAAACATTATAATACAACCATTTCTCCCATCAAAATCGGGAGGACACTTCTCATTTGAGTCATACAGAAATGCTGTTAATTTTGGGTTTAAGCCATACATACAAATGAAAGCGTTCAGCTCCAGACCATCATTTAATGTACCACAGCCTGAGCTAGCCAAAAAGGTTCTTTTAAACTGGAGAGTTTTCAGAAAGATTGAACCCACAATCACCCCTGATTTACATAAGCTTTCAGGACTTAATGTAGTTTTTGCTAATGGAGATGAATGGAAAGCACAGGTAATCACATCATTTATTATTATGTTTATAGTTACAACAGCGACAAGTAATGAACCCTGCATTTTATAACGTGGATCAATTTGCCACTGAATTTACTCAAAGAACAATTCAATGTCTTCAGACAATTGAAGAATTACAAAAGACGAGAACCACAATTCAAGTTCCACCACTCATGACAGCACTTACGCTTGACATTTTAGTAATTCCATATTTTCAATTAACCTAACCTTCATTAGGGCACGACCATCTTCGGTTATGATTTTAATTGCATGAATGAGATCGCGACACCCAATAAGCACTCGGAATCTGCAGCGATCGTTCACGCCTACGAATACGTACTCAAGAACATTGTGACCTTTACAAAATTGATATTACAACACAACTATCCAACATTCTTCAAAAAACAAGCTGACGAGTTCGATTCCAATTTAAAGGTCTTAGATGATTTGGCAAAAAGGATGATCCACAAATCAAAA
This sequence comes from Acrasis kona, assembly GCA_026419775.2. Taxonomy (NCBI): domain Eukaryota; phylum Heterolobosea; class Eutetramitea; order Acrasida; family Acrasidae; genus Acrasis; species Acrasis kona. The sequence goes on from JAOPGA020000687.1 coordinate 39,541, forward strand.
GAGAAGTTATCAAATGGAGGACAAGCAGAAACATTGTTGGACATGATGGTGACAGCGAGTGAGTCCGAACATGTGAAAATGAACGATAAGACTTTAAGAGATAACATGTTGGTACTACTGATTGCAGGACATGACACGACCAGTAATGCTCTTAGTTACGCTCTTTACAGCCTGTGCAAACACCCTGACATTCAAGTGAAATTGTACAATGAAATTATTAATAAAGTTGGTTTGAATGGAGAGGTTACTATTGAAAAGATTGATCAAATCGAATATTTAGATTGGTTTATCAAAGAGAATTTGCGACTTCACTCACCCGTGTCCTCCATTCCTCCAAAAATTCTATCCGAAGATTTTGTATTGGGAGATTACAAATTGAAGAAGGGAGTTATTGTCACGATTAATTCTTTTGCCATTCATCGCAATCCTGATGTGTGGGGTGGAGATGCAGAAGAATTTCGTCCTGAACGTTTTTCTCCGGAAGAGAGTAAGAAAAGACATAGTAACGCTTTCATGCCATTTTCATCTGGACCTAGAACATGTATGGGTAATCGGTTCTCCCTGCTGGAGCAAAAGATCTTTTTAGTCAGTTTGTTGAGGAAATTTGAGTTGGCGATGCCTTCGCGTGATTTCGTTTGTAAGCCACAAAAAGGGGATGTTATGTTTTTTGCCTCAAAAGATCTGCACCTAACATTCACAAGTAGACACTAAATGTTGAAAAATAAAATTGTTTTATTATGTAATGTTAATTTGTTCACTGAATTTGAATTTAATTCTTCAACCCAATTCTCATGTCCTCAGTAATGTACTTCCGCACCAACCTAAAATTAATGTGGTAGACGTCTGATATTGAAAGCTTGTTCTTGTTATGTCAAACAGACAACTTGTGTGTCTTCATCTGTATTACCTGACGAACAGTTGTTCTTGTGTTGGGAAGACGTACGTTATGATCAGTACTTATTCTCGACCATCAACAGGTACTCAATCTACAATTAATGTTATGTGTGTTTCAATTCGTTCCCAACATTTAATTATTTATGGTTTATTGTAAAGGCGAAAAAGACATACAATTTTTTTATCACATTTATAACAAATCAACGTCAAGATCTTCGATGTGAGGTTCTTTGTACGAACAGCATCGTCATTATTAGTCCTTTAGCAGAAAAAAACTCTTATTTAAATTAGAATGGAGAAACTTGATCAATTCTTATCATAACGGCACTAGTACACTTATTCGTCCATTAAGAAGAAGAAAAATTTTTTGTAGACTTTTTTATTTTACAAGGGTTTAGGGGTAGCTATCGGCGTCGAAACCGAACTAGATAAATCATAATCACCATTCAACACATTTCTCTCCCTCTCCTTATTGAATTTATTTCTCCAAATGTTTACATCATTCATCAAATCCATGGTACGCAAAATTTGTTCATTAAATTTAAATGACATCGCCTCTTGGTCCGTTTTGTATTCATTTAGTTTTGCTTCGTGTGACTTTACAACGGATTCCAATTCAAATTTTTCTTGAATTAATTTTTCGATCCTCGTGGATGATTCCTGATGCTCATCTCTCACTTGTTTCAGTTCGGCCATCAAATCTGATTCGCGTGATTTTCCATCTTGAACCAAATTGACTTGATCGGATTTGATTTTTTCCAATTCTAACTTCAAATCCTTTTCTCGTTGTTTGTACTCCTTTGATATCACATCTCTCGTTGCATTTCTAAAAATAGAATTGTAAAGAAAAATATTGTAAAGAAATTAACGTACGATTCATTCTTGGATGCATCTAATTGTTTGCTCAACAATTGTTTTTGTTCCAATAACGATTCGTTTTGTACTTTTAAGGAAGCGATGGTCTCTTTGTGGTTGACCAACTCCATTTGAATCTTTTCCACATTGCGAACATGTTCCTTACGTACCACTTCTTGTTGCTTGGTTGCATTTTCCAATTGATTGGTCAACCTGTTCAAATCAACTTCCAATTTACCATTCAACAATTGACAAGCCACCAATTCCTTATCCTTGGTTTCATATTTTGATTTCAAATCGTCCAAATTGGATGTGATTTGTTTTAATTGTGATTCTAATTTTAGCTCCACTTGGTTGTGATCACATCTCAATTGTTCGATTGATTTCAAATGTTTTGATTTTAATTCGGAAATGTATTTCTCGTGCTGTTGAATTTTACTGGCATCTTGTGATTCGTGTTGGGATCGTTCTTTTTGTAAAGTGGTTTTTGATTCTTGTAAATTGGATTCCAATTGGGCAATTTGACTCATCAACAAATTCTTTTCGTTTTTGAAATTGGATTGCAAGTGATTGGATTCTGATTCGATTCGATTGATTTGGTCAACCATCTTTACATTTTCCAATTGTAAATTCCTAACCTTCTCTTGCAATTGGTCACGATCGTCATTCAATTCCCTTATGCTCTGATTTAATTGAGAATTTTGATCTGCTAATTTCATAATTTGATCGAATTTGTGATTGGTCTGATCGGTAACGGTCGTGACTGGTGGTGATGTGTTGGCGGCAGCGTTCAATTCAATGTGTTGGACTGACTTTCCTATGCTGGTCAACATGCTTTCTAATTGGTCCATTGTGTTTTTTTGTTGTAATAACTTTTCTTGATTGGCAGTGATGGTTGCTTCGTATTCTTGTTTTGATTGTTCGACGTGGAGTAATAGTGATTGGTTGGATTGTTGTAAACTAGATATTTGTGATGTTAGATTTTCGTTGCTATTCTTCAAATCGTCACGCGTAGCGTTTGAATGGGTCAATTCACGATTCAAATGTTGAATTTGATCCATTTGTGATGCATTTGATTTTTCGACATTTTGAATGTCTTCTTGGAGCGAATTGATTTTCGATTTGAATTCTTCACATGTTGATTTGGTTGACTCCAAATCATTTTTGTAATGTTGGAGCGATTCGGTCAACATGATGCAATCTTGTCTGCTCTCTTCTAGTTGACCATTCAATGACATTTTTGTAGATTCCAATTCTTGCAATTGATGGGCGATTTGCTGATTTTCATTTTTTGATTCTTGTGATTGGATTTGAATTAATGATAATTCGGATTGTAAATCATTTCTTGATTGTGAAGTGGAATCCAGGGTGGAACGTAAATCCAACAGTTGACCGTTGGAATCATTTAATTGCATTCGTAGGGAATCGATCTGATCCATCTTTTCGTTACATTCTTGTTTTGAATTTTGCAATTCTTGTTTGGAGTGATTTAGATCGGAGTGCAATTGATCCGCATCGAATCGTAAATCCTTGATTGTGTTCTCGAAAGTGTCGGTTTGTTTTTGTAAAGTATAAATTTGATCCATTCTTGCGCTTGATTCTGATTTTGATTCTTGTAATTCTACTTGTAGTGTTTGTAACGTTTGATTTGAATCTTGACATTCTTGGTTGAGTTGGTCAACTTGATTCGATAGGATCAATTTTTCGGAACTGATTTTTGAAAGCTGAGAGGTGAGCTGGCTGATTTGTAATTTGAGCTGATCTGCATCTTTTTGAACATTGGTTTGTGATTGATCCAAAGTATTTGTTAATGACTGGATGTGAGTGGTTAGATCGGCTACTTGGTTGTTGAGGTCTTCTTTTAGTTTTGAAAGTTGGATCTTTTCCTCTGTTAGTCTATCAATGTCCTGTTGCATCTTTTCGAATCGAACGGAATCACTTTTGATGCGTTCTTTCAAGTTTCTTAATGTCTTATCCATTTCGTGCGACTGTTCTAATTGTTGAGATAAAGTTTGAATGACTTCTGCATCGTTTTTGATCTTTTCGTTCTTTTCTAAAAGTAGAGCGTCGAACTATATTGGGTTAGAAACAATCAAAGTGAGTGGTTACTGATTTTGCGTCCTCTGCTTTTGTGTTTGTAACGGCGGCCTCCAACTCGTTGATGCGTTCTTGGAATCCATTCCTCTCTAGATGCATCTGCATTAGTTCCACGCCCATGTCTTTGTTGATGGATCTTAATTTGTCCTCCTCCTCTATGACTCTTGCGTGTTCCTTTTCCAACTCACATGGTGTCAATGATGAAAAAAGTATTTTCTTACGTCAATATAACTCGAAAGTTTAGTTTCTTGTTGATCGTACTTTGCTTGCAATGTTTCATGCTTGAAAAATAACTCTGTTAATTTATCCTCGGCTTGAGCTTTATCTGCACGATCCTGTTCAATCCTCTTCATCAGGTCCGAAATGGTGTTGGTTTGTATTTTATTTCTATCCTCAATGATTCCACGTTCACATTCCAACTCTTCGACACGATCCTGAAGTTTCAATTCTACTTTTCTGGCTTCCCTCAAATCATTCTTCACAACTTCCAACAAGTTTTGTAAAGTTTGAGCGACGTGGTTGAGTTGTTGTTCGAGTGCGTTTGCACGATCCTTAATCGAATCGCTCTGTTCCAACTTTGTAATCATGTTTCGGTGTTCTTGATCCGTTTGTTCGGCCGACTTGATCATGTTTTGTAATTGAACAATTTCGTTTGAAAAGTTATCGTTACCGTTTTCTCCATGTATTTGTTCTAACGGAAAACCTCCATCTTTAAGTTTTGCTCTATATTCAATTCTTTCCTTTTCCAAAGTGGATGATAGCTCCTCTAACTGTTTTGTCTTTTCATTTAGTAAACTCTCAAGCTCAGTCAATTTGTTCGTGCTTTGTTCGGAGTCGGTCAACTTCATCGCATTGTTTAACTCTTGGCGTAATCTTGTTAATTCCTCTTGGTCTACGCTCACTGATAGTTTAATTTGTAGTTCTAGCTCTTTTATTCTTTGCGTTGATTCTGAATTGATTTGCTCCAGTTTACTTATTTTACGTTCGAATTTATCCTTTTGTTCCTCATTGTGCCTCTGCATTTCGTCGGTTGACTGAAGGATTCTTTGCAAGTCCGAAATGTCGTTAAAGTTTGAGGTCTTTTGTACAGCAGGCATTATCGGTGATGCAAGCTTGTTACGCGCTATAATTCTGCTTTGTTCGCACATGTTTTTGATCTCTTCGAATTGTTTGCTTTTCTCGTTGTTAACTTCTTCTCTTAAAAAGTTTAAATAAGGAAGAAAAATGAAATTACTTTTCATGACCTGAAACAACTCTCATGTTAATCCTTGCGTGAACTTGTTGCCCCCACATCGTCTTCAAACTTATCGTGGTTACGCCCAATTGCTTCGGCAACTCTATCTCTTGATATTCCGAGCTCCAATAAACCTTTCCGGTAACAGATAGTAATTTTATAACAAAATCTAGCTTTTTGTGGTTCATTTTCACTTTTCCAAGATCAAGAGAACTGAGAATAATTAACGAAGGTCGAATGTAAATGTTACCGCGCCACATAGGTCACATCACTATTTTCCGTCAATATAAAAGGGTCCGTCTCAACTCTTGACCTCCCACTTTCGCATGTAATTATCAGGGAATCTAAAGAAGTTAAACAGTGTTACAGTCGTAAATATTACCTTGTGTTAAGAAGTTTGGGTTAAGGCAACTTATCGACTCCACCAGTAGCCATACCCTGTTGTCACCCTTCTTCAACAAATTCATTTTGTTTTATTTTTATCTTTATGCACAAAAAAATCGTTGGGACATTCGACATCCTTCAAAAATCAACAAACGTGGAGCAGAGAGGGCATATTTCACAATGCACACCATAATACATGGACAAAGACTACAATATCATTATACGTTCTTTCACACTTAGTAAAACTTTTATGTGATTCGCCATTATTTCTTCAAGCGGAAGCGACAATTTACATTGCTCATAGACTAAAAATAAATCATTTTTTATTTTGATACAGGCTTTGCCAAATCAATACCCTGAGTGGCACCAAGAGCAGCTTTTATTCTTCCATAGATGAAGAATTGACCAGCCGTCAACGTTGCCACCATTACAATACGGGGTCCTAATCCCAAAAATAATCCCTTCACACCCAACTGTTTACTTAATCCAACCAAACGTGACGAGATGCTCTCTCCCTCTAATCCCTTGGACTTGTTAACTTTGCTCAACAAAGTATCAGCAGGTTGTGATATAATTGCAGCGGCAGCTCCAGAAATGAGACCCGAAGTGAGATTGACTGCATCGTTCGCACCAGGACTCAACTGGTCCTTGCTCTTTCCGATACTCTTATAGATATTTTCAGCTGCAATTTCGAAAACTACGAATTTGGTCATGGTGTAAGGTATTTGTTTGAACAAGATGGGACCAAATCCAGAGTAGAAGCCACGCAAAACACCCTCTTCTCTTAAAATTCTGGTGAAGCCTCCCACCAAGCCGGATGCATATCCTGCTTGTGATACCAGTCTGATGCGAGTGGCCTCTAGTGGACAAAGTGCAACGGATGCAAAGAACTCAGCTGTGGCTGATGAAGCCAAATAGACAGCAGTTCTATTCTGTTGGGCAGTTTCGGCACCGAAATAATCAATCATTGTCTTCTTCCAAAATTCATAACTTAGGATTGTGACATTTTTGTAAATTTCTCGACTTACCCTCCGAATTTGAATGCCCCTTGTATAAAGTATCCAGTAAATGTTGGTCCAACACCAGTCAAAAGTGCGGCAGCTCCCTCTTCTTTAATGACGGTTCTAAACGCAGAGACCATACCTCTGCTGTATTTTTCTGGTTCCAGTTGTATTCTAGTCTTGACTACGTCAACTATTCACTATTAGAAGGTTTGTAAACCAAAATACAACAAACCTGGAGTTAATCCACCATGAGTAATTGCACATCCTAGAGCACCTGCCAAAGCAAATCTGTCTGTCAAAATATAATCTGTAGATTAACTTACCTCGAGTACAAGTCAATACCGGTTGGTTTTGAACCAGAGTCATTGGGCTCATTTGGTGCTAGTAAAACTGTGTTTTGTCTAATAATTGCTGGGTACATGTTGATATATTTTATTTTTTATTGTCCCAAGGCGTGCATAAAAGTCTTTATGAGTGGTGATGGAAATTCTGAATGTATTTTCTGTCGGACCCGAAACATCTCGGGTCATTAGTCCGATGTTGTAAAGGGCAATTATGTCACAATAACACTAAACAATGAACGCGCTGTTAGGGAGGAAATAAAACAACCTGCTCAAAACTTTCGTATCGAAATGTAACACGTACACACCCAGAAACAACCCTAGTGATGGTTTTCCAGTTGAAACCGGTTGGAAACTGCACAACTGTGAAGGAACAGCACTACTTCCAAACGAATTGTTCCGGATGTATTACAAAGCCAAATCCTTTAAAACTTAGAAGAACGGGGGACAGTTACCATACAAAAATCGCAGGACTTGAAATTAGAAACGAATATTTAAAAAAACAGAACATAGACCTACGCAGTAACAACTATCTACTAGTATTACTATCGCATAGTAATACTCTCTGTGATTCAATCTATTGTTGCCGCAGATCTAACATTCTATCAAGAAGAGCACAGCAATTCTTTGTTGCACCAATAGGAATTGGTGTATTGAGGAGATATACTTTGATAGAGATAAGCTCGACCCTTCTTTGGCTGCCTTTGATTGTCCTAAGCACAAAAAAAACAGAAAATTCCAGAATTCTATTCCTTTCGATAGATTTATTGCCAAGTTTGACTTTCCAATACATAGATCCAGTAGGGCATTAGAAGTGAAGATGTGTGATTGACGTGGCGCACGTGATGGCCAAGAGGTTAGAACGTGCAAGTATATGATGATGTAGAGAACCCTTTTGTATAATTTTATTCTTTTTTAATAAACAGGAGAAGTGATTCTAAATATTGTGCAACATGTGAGGAGAAATTTATTGTATTTTCTAACCTAAGTAGTTGTTTTACACGACGATAATTTTTCAAGGGTGTCAATATTAAATTTTGATCTCAAAGGAAAAAGAGCACTCAACTTCAATATTCGAGTTCATATACCCTGGTTGTTTGATCGTATTCCTTCGGATAAAACCTCTTCAATTTGACTTTTTGTTCAAAACAATTGTAAAAACAACAAAACAAACGAAATGACCGATCAACCCAATGATATAACCTCCAGCCATAACAATGGCCATGGAAGAGGAGCTAGATCTCGAGGAAGGGGTAACTTTTCAAGATTTGGTAGAGGACAAAGAGGACATTCGCATCATGAGAAGCAGCATCAAGATCAGGATGGAAGTGCTAAAGGGATCTTCAATAGAAACAATTCAAACCGAGATGAAGCACATCATGGTTCGCTGAATCATAAAGACCATAAAGAACATTTTACAAACAACCAACAGGAGGGCATTGTTGATTTCATCGACTATGCAAACGGGTTCGGCTATGTACTATCAAACAGCAGAAAATACAAGTTTACTTTTGACGTTGCAGCGTCTTGTCCGGTAGACAAAGACCAAGCCGTGTCAATCAAGATACAAAGAAGGGACAAAACAGGGGTAGATAGATGCCAACTAGTTCCACCACACCAACATACAAACGCTGTCCCCGCCGTTGTAGAACAGCCAACAGACGTTGTATTAGAGGATGTAAGATCCAAACTACATACTGTTATGAACGACGTTTACATTTGCAAAAACCTTGATTGCAGTAAGGTGCTCTTCAAGCATGATGACTCGGTAGAAAAAAAAACTGATGTGCTCATAGCACTTCACAACCATTTATCCAGAGCAAGAGTGGTACATACACCTGGCTTACCAAGTACTTTCCAAACTGATCTCGACGCCAGAGTAAGCGAAATCCAATTCATACAAGAAGGCCTTCTAAGGGAGTTAAATGGAATCAAGGTCCTTAAAAACGAAATTTTTTCCCAACTACAAGAAGTAAAGCCAACACGAGAACAGATCGTCGTAGTTCCAGATCATACCCAAAGTGACACCACTCATCAAGTACAACAGTTAGATCAAGTCCAGCCAGAACAACAAGAACAACCTATTGTTTTATCCGAACAAGAGGTAGAAGAAAAGGTTTCAGAGATTAGAACAGTGTTGAAGGGTAGTGACGGAACTACTGGTGATGTTGTGAGAGCTGTAGAGTTATATAGTGTCAGCAACATTAGCGTAGAACAGTTACCAGATGACGTGTTGTGTGACATGTATCAATCAGCACTAGAGGGCGTACCAATTGGTACAAGCACTCCAGTTCCAGAAAGAATCCGCATGCTAATGATCAAAGCAATGAGCGACGCCATATATCATAAAAGTAGAGGCAAGTGTTTCGATCTATACGATCAACAAAGGAAAATATGCATCATGTACGGACAACGCTTCAACATTCGTCGTTACGAACACATGGTTAGCATTCTAAGAGCCATCGTCGACAGTTGTTCCGTTCCAATCTTCAAGACACTTCCTCGCATCATACGCGCAGATTATTTAACGCTACAAAAAGCACAAACCTATTTATCAGCACTCCTCGTTGGAGCGCCACGCAATTGCTACAAGACTTTAAAGGCTTATGAATCAGTCAAGTCGGAACTTTTAACAGAGGAGAGAAAACGAAGCAACGCTCTTCGCATCGCCAGCATGAAAGCATACAGCAAGAATACACAAGCACCATCAGAATTAAATCTTAACGACTTTAAATTTGATCAGGATGATAATGATCATCAAGTAACACAAGAACTCACTTCTCATCCTGAATCCACACAAGAAACATCAAGCCAAGCACCCGCTTCATCCGTCGTTGATCTATCCGATCCATCCAACTCCTCGATACCTAATCAAGATCAAGCACCACCAGCACCAATACAACTTCCAACCGACTTTAATTCACAAATCATTAGTTTATTCAAAGCACTGGAACCAACCGCCGACGAAATTCAAAAAAAGAAACAGCTCTCACAAGAAGTCCAACAAATATGCTTAAAGACTTTCGAAAACAACAAGTGCTCGGTCTACACCTACGGATCAAGTTTATCAGGATTCGGACTACGAGGATCAGACATTGACACTTGCGTCATGTTCGAAAGTGATGTCAAGGATGCCAAAATGCAAGCACAATTACTCAAATTACTAGAGAAGGGAATCCAAGATACTTTAGATAAAAATGAACATGGACACTTGTCATGTAAAGAAGAAAGAGGAGTCACCAGAGCACGCGTCCCCATCTTGAAGATTGTGGACTCTCGTCGATCGTTCGATTGTGACATTTGCATCAATAATTTCTTGGGAGTCATCAACACCCGCATGTTAAAATTATATTCTAATTTTGACGATCGCGTCCGGCCGCTCGTCTACGCAGTCAAGTATTGGACAAAGAGAAGACACATTAGCGATCCACCGAGTGGTTCGTTGAGCAGTTATTCGCACGTCATCATGGTGATTCATTACCTACAACACATTCACATTCTACCATCCCTTCAAGACCTGATCCATCACGAAAATGTAGATCACACCAAACACGTTCCAAAACCACATTATTACAATGCTTACGATTGCAGGTTCGTTGGGGACTTGGAATTAGCAAGATCAATCTTTTATGCGGATCATGCCAAAAATGAAACATTGACCGTCGGCGATTTGTTGACTGGTTACTTTAAGTACTATGGAGAGGAATTTGATTTTGAGAGGAATCTCATTTCCATCAGAGGCAACAACAACCATTCAAGCACCAGGAACAAATCAACAGGAGCGCCGATTTCGCTCGAAGATCCATTCGAGTTGAGAGAATTAGGAAGCGTGGTCAGTAACGAAATGGCACCCAAAATGTTATCGGAGTGGAAGAGAGCGCATCAACTCATCACCACCCATCACGACCAGTCAACATCGAACGTTCAATTATTGGAATTAATTTGCGAAGAAAGACAAGATGTGGACAAGGAAGTCAACATTTATCAACAACGTCGTGAAGATTATGACGACTACCTCACTCCAGAGCAAGTTGACCAAGGTTTACAAGACGGAACGTTATTAAGAGCAACGCTCCGTGTGAACAAGAGACGATTCAAGGAAGCTTACGCCGTCATACCCAACAGCGAAAAGGACATTCTAATCGATGGATACAAGGCGCGCAACAGAGCGCTACATGGAGATGTGGTGGCCATCACCAAACCAACATTAAACAACGAAACAAGCGAATCGCAAGTAGTGGCCATCATCGAGAAGAAATCACCGACGTACTTTGCATGCTTCATCATGAAGGAGGACCTCAAGAACGAACAGGATCGTTACAGGTGGATGATTCCCGTCGATAAGGCTTATCCAAAGATGATGGTATTCTACGAAGAATTCATGAGGACGTTCCACGAGAAGGGAAGCGATCTGGAAGATTTGGTATTCGTGTGTGAGATTAATCATCCATGGAAACTCACCCAACATTCGCCAAAGTGTAGAATCGTCGGCACCTTGGGTCTTCGTAAGGACATGTGGTCGCAAAAGAGGGCCATCTTGTTGCAACAGGTGCCAGTGTTATGGAACGATGTGATCGAAAAACAATCAAAACAAAAACAAAACAAGATTGGATTCGATAGGGACGAAGAATCGAGCGAGCCCACCGACATTGACATTTCGCATGATTTATCGGAATACAAGGATTACAGGAGCACAAGAATCTTCACCATCGATCCCACCACCAGCAGAGATTTGGACGACGCGTTGAGCATTACCAAAATCAATCAACATGAATACCTGATCGGAGTGTACATTGCTGATGTGGATAAATTCATCAAGGAGGGAGATGCGAACGACCTGGAAGCGAGAAAGAGAGGAACCAGCGTTTACATGATCGATAGCGTCGAACACATGTTGGATCCATCACTTTCGCAAAATTTAGCATCCTTACATGCAGGCGTCACTAGGTACTCACTGTGTGTCGAGTTTACAATGAACGACGTCGGAGATATTTTGGGAGTCAACTCCGACAATAATGGAAACGTAGGAAAGTTCACACGAGTGCTCATCAACAGTTGTTGTCGATTGGACTATGAACAAGCACAACTCATCATCACCGGTCAAGACCACACCGCGACCATGCCCAAAGTACATTCTCCGTTCGACTTTGACCAAATCAAAAATGACGTCCTTCAGATGAACGCATTAGCACAAACGCTTCGTAAAAAGAGAAGACAAGGAAATAGTTTGTTCCTGTCCAACAGAGAGATGAGGTTCAGGATGGATTCCATCTACGAAGGAGGCACCGGATATCCCGTCGAATTCGCTCACGAAGAACACAACGAATCGCATCAATTGGTGGAAGAATTCATGCTGATGGCCAATCAATTAGCAGCGAGGGCGTTGGTCAACCATTACCCGGACGATGCATTGTTGAGGAATCACACCACGCCCGATCGCGAAAAATGGACCAACACCATCTCGAAGATTACGCACGCGCTGGTGGACACTTATGATTTGGATCGTCAGGAACCCATCGTCAAGAACATTTTCGAACAATGCGATTCCACATTCGCGGGAGGTCAACAACCCGTCCAAAGCGTCATGAACGACGTGGTTCGAATTGCGGAGAGGTTCGGACCTCAAGTGAAACAAACCGCTCAGCATTCGCTCATGAGAGAAATGCAATTGGCGAAATACGTGAGGTGCAAGGATGCAGAGTCGACCATGCATTTCGCGCTCAACATGATCCATTACACTCACTTCACGTCGCCCATAAGAAGATATGCGGATGTGATCGTACATCGAATGTTGTTACAAATGTTAAGGGACCAAAAGAGCGGCAACAGAGGTCAACTAGAACTATCCGATCTTAAATTATCCGATCTGGCCGATCACCTCAACGACCAAGCCTATCGCGCCAAAACTGCACAAGAAACCGCACAGAGAGCTTATTTGAGCTTCTACTTGATTCCATTGTTGAGACACAACGTGGAGAGGATCGAAGCCGTGGTGGTTTCGTTGGGAAGGAGAAGCTTCACTTGTTACGTGCCAAAATATTGTATCGAAATCAACGTTCAAATCATGGGCAAATTCGAACCCGAACCAGACATGATTACTTCTCGTGATAAGAATAACGTCGTGCAGTTGTTGACTGGCGATTTGCCTCAACAGCAACCTCAGCAAGAGGAGGAGGCCGTGAGAGTCGAGGAAGTCACCTTGTCCTGGCACAACAACGTTCGTCCTGACATTACGTTGTCGGTGATGAAGAAGGTGTTTTTGGATTTGGACGTTAATTATGACATTATGCCCTACGATGTTTATGCTTATGCTGTTTGGGACGTGAACGTTCCTTCCAAGATTAAGGTTGCCGAAAGGTCTCAAACTGTTGCGGAGGATCCGTTGCAGACTTTGCTCGATAAGAGAGCGGAGGATGCTGCTAGAGTTGAAGTCGAGAATAGAAGAGTTGCAAGAAGAGAACGTGAAGAGAAGGAAAAGGAGGAAGGCGGTGCGGATCATCGACCAAGATTGAGAGGAGCTCGTGGTTCGTCTTCTTCCAGAGGTGGTCGTGGTGGTTCTTCGTTCTTTAGAGGAGGTCGTGGTTCTAGAGATAAACAATAAATACAGATTCATGATTAACAATGTTGTGACTTATTCAAATTTATATTTACAAAATATTCAACATGATGCCGTCGTCCTTGCTACTTGCTTGTTTTTCAGTCTTTGCCTTTTTGCTCTTCAAATCCTGTATCATGTTATCGATTGACTCCTTCTGATTGGACTCATGCGCTCTCTTTCGTTTCTTGACCTCCAGAGCATTTTGTATCGTGGTCTTCTTTTGTATGGACATTAATCTCGCTCTTTGTGCAACTTCCTTCATACCCTTTGCGACTTTATATTGATCGATTGTAAGTTCCGTTTTATGATTCTTGGATTTTGTAACAAAGGATTGGATCCAGTCAAAAAAAAGTTGATTTATTCCCAAATGTTCGAACAGAATCTCTGCCGTCCTGAAGCCTGTATAGGCATCGATACCTGCATAACGAACACTAGCGTCGCTCAATACTTCCGTCTTCCAATCTGTGGGAGTGTGAACATTAGGAAGGTCCATGAGCTCCTTTGCGAAATCTTTCAATGATCTGTAATCACCGTTTGTGATTCCTTCTTTGATCGCCAAATCACTCATATCAACAAGGGAATCAACATCTTTTACTTGGGGAAATGTTTGTAATATTTTATCTCTGTCATTATGAATGTCAACACCACATTTTATTATTGATGGGTTTTGAAGAATGTTTAATAACGATTGGGGGAAAACGCCTTCTGTGGCATTTAGTATTGGTGTCATTTGAAACACACAGGATAAAGAGCGAGTCGAAAGTTGAATCGTGCCAACCTTTTTTTTTGAAAACTCACAATCCAATCCCAAAACACATGTATTTTTAGTTGATGTTTGTTCTTTACTATATGTTGCGATGAGAAATTTTAAAAGGTCGTCGATAGTCTCCGGTTTCGAGAGCGAAATAATGTAGCAGGGTATTTCATTTCTCGGAGATAGAATTGTCGCACCCTTTTTACGAAGCTTCTGCTTATTTTTTAAATCACCATATTTGTTTGTTAAATAAACCCTCACACGGCTAAGGTTTTCTTCACACGATTTGCTTGACATTTGGTTTACAATCCCTCTTCAACAACAATGAGCAGGTTGACTTTCAAGAAAATCTCCGATCAATGTAAGTTCACACCTAACATATACGTTCATTGTTGTAGAATGCGATTGAGCTTAGAAGTACTTATTGTCAATCAAATATTCAGTGCACGCTATAAAATCTTTGAAGTTCTTCAATTTGTTCATCTTTTACAAACAAAACGTAAATACATGAGGTCGAAATATATTTATTATCCCTTACATGTGTGTTATTACCACTTTCCTTCTCCTTCTCAAGCATAGAATGATTATAATGATGACAGCAACCAACAACAAAACAGCAGCTAAACCAATCACAATGGCTGCTATCCAACCAAGATTATCATAAACAATACCAGCACTAGATGCAGAGTTAACAGTATAATTCGACTGAGATATCGATGGTTGAATTCCCATTGAATATACAGCGGCAGTTACAGACAATCCAGATGATTGAGATACCGACCTTGAGGATCGGTATGGATAATTACTAAGGGACCCAACCAAATTAAACGTCGTGCTCATGAATGAATTGTAATTCGTAACGTCCACATTAAGCATTGTATTACAAATTAATAAATTATTGTTGTCAAATAATCCTGCATTGACTGTATATGCACTAGAGGATTGGTAAATGTCTAGTCTTGATGTGTATTTTAAATTATTGTAAAAATTACAAACGCTTCTATTGGAAAAGGATGTAGATCCAAAAATAAAATTCAATTCAAGATATTTTTTCCCAGTCGAAGCTTCATAATTGAGCGAACAGTATAGATTTGAAGTGGGGGAACCAGAAACAAAGAACTCTAGAGATCCATACGAACTAGAGGGATTCAAAGCAAATGTCATGTACACTGATTTTCCCTTTATCGGCAGTTTTGCAGTAGTGGCGATGGCCCTTCTGGTATTTGAACCAGAGGAGAAAGTGGAACTAATGGACAAGTACCTGGTCGAGTTATCAATATCAGGAAGCGACACCGCTCCAACGTTCGAAATGTTGCCACTCATATCAAACATTGAAAATCCTCCACTAAAGTCAATCAAAAATGCTGATGAGTCAGTGGGAGTTGGAGTGGGAACAAGAGTTTGATTGGTCGTTGTTTGATTCAGTGCCGTTGTTGGAGTTGGAGTTGAGGTAGATGTCGAGGTAAGCGCAGGTGTTGGCGTAGGTGTTGGTGTCCTGGTTGGTGTTGGCGTAGGTGTTGGTGTTCTAGTAGGTGTGGGCGTGGGCGTAGGTGTGGGTGTAGGAAAGAAGGGTGTAATGGTGCGCACCATATGTAAACTATTATCGGCGAAATAAATCTTGTTGTTCGCATTGTCAAAGGCCATGGCTCCCATATAAATAGATGCTATCGTTACATCAACATTATTACTACTAGAATAACCATAAGGTCCAGAGAATGCAGTAATGACTCCAGAGGTCATATTAATCAAACGTATGCGTTGACCGTCGATGACATACATTAAATTGTTAACCTTGTCGGTAAATATTTTACCCAGCTGTCCAAAACCAGCGCTGGTTGCTAATCCTCCATCTCCACTATATGCAGTCGATCCAGAACCAGCAAAGGTTGTAATGATTCCTGTTGCCTTGTTTACTACCCTTACTCTTGGGTGGTCGGAGACGTAAATGTTACCTGATCCATCAAGTGCAAGGAAGTTATAATTACCATTCGAGCCGAATCTAGCGTCATACGCTGGTCCTCCATCACCAGAATATGTATAAACACCGGAGGCTCCAGCTGTTTTATTAATTATACCAGTACTTAAATCAACTCTTCTAAGCATTTGATTGCCAAAATAATGCAATACGTTGCTGTTGAAATCAATTGCAATACTAAAAACGGACGAACCAAAGTATGCATCGGTCGCTAACATACCTTCTCCGTTATACATACCATTACAGCCCTTGCCCGCTATGGTACTAATGATATTTGTGGTTTGATTGATGACTCTGACTCTGCAATTGCCGTCTGCAAAGTATAATAAATTATTGGGAGAGTCAATTATTATATTAAAAGGTTTTGTAGTTTGGGCATTTGTAGCCAATCCGCCATCTCCATTTCTCACGGCCACATTGGATGGTATTCCCATACCAGCATATGTAGAAACAGTGTTGTTGGTCATGTTGAACATTTTGATACGATTACTGGCGTCTCCAATGTAGACGACATTTCTTGTTGAGTCAACAGCAATACCCTCGGGACGGTAAAAGGAAGTAGCTAAAGGGGGAGTGTTTTCGAGGCCATTGTAACCGAGGTAACCGATGCCGTAAGGTCTAGTAACGTTTCCGCTGGTCATGTTCGCAACCCGGACGACATACATAAAAGGGTCAGAAAGATAAATCAAATTGCTAGCATAATCAATGGTCATTCCACCCGATTGAGGCAGATTTGTGTTGAGAAATGGTTGATTGTCACCATTGTATTCTTGATTGTTGCCAGAGCCAATTAGTGTGGTGATAAATCCATTGGCTCTGTTCAAAACTCTCACATAACTGTATTGTAAATAGTATATTAGATTGTTTGTGGTATCTATTGAGATCCCGTTAAGAAAACCGTACGAAACCAATGAGATTATTCCCGAAGAGATATTCACCATTCTCAAATTGGAATCTGCGATATATAAGAGTTTATTAACAGAATCAAAGGCAATGGAATTTACATATTGAAGGCTTGCGCTGGATGCTGGTCCTCCATCACCAGACATGGAACTTGAACCAACACCTGCGAATGTAGTAATGATGTTGGAAGTGAGATTTACAAGTCTCACCACATAGTTGTTAGCGTCGGCAATGTACAAAAGTTTGTTGGCTGCATCAAGAGCGAGGGACCCCGGTCCCCTCAATCTGGCGCTTGTTGCGGGTCCATTGTCTCCAGTATATCCGCTAACGCCGTTACCGGCTACAACCGTGATTGCTCCAGTATTTACATCCACAGCGACTACCATGTTGTTACACCAGTCACTGTAGTAGAATAAGTTATTGACGTTGTCGACGACACTATCTCCAGAAATGCATACATAAGTGTTGTTGGCGAAATTGCCTGTCATGGGGTTGTTCGATCCTCCGACAAAGACTGAATATTTATTTGTTGCTCTGTCGATGGCGTATATTTTGTGGGCGTTGTTGTCACCAACGTAAAGTACATTACGGTTATTATTAACCGCAGTGCTTGAAACCGAAGTAAGCATGAGCTTCGAAGCATCACCACCAGGAGTGTTGAATATGTATTCTCCACTACCAGCCACAGTATTCACAAGGTTCAAAGCAGAGACATGGTGCGATAACAGTAGGATACTGAGCACCAGTATGAATCTGAGCATTTGATCAAGTAGTTTTCTGAATTTGAAGCACATCACTACAATAATTTTGATTGAGATAACCATCCTCTTAAAATCCCGTCACGATTACAAGTCAAGGGCATTTATTTTAAGAAAAACGAACCAAATTCGGAGAATTTTCCGAAATGTATGTAATCGGGCATCACTACAATTAAGGCCAATACATTCAGTAGTAAAAATTAGTTTTCAACAACCATCATTTACATTTATGCATCTACACCATCCCCTACATTTCACTAGAAGTCATTGAGCAAAACTTATTCGCTGCCGGAATCGAACCGACGACCTCTGCCGATATAACCAATGTTAAAGCAGCTATCTATTATTAGAAAAACCAACTGATATAAGCGAACATTCATGTTGAGTATGAAAATCATTACTTTGTGTCATTAAAATATATGTAGTTGACTTAAGTATAAATAGAAATTATTTTTAAAATATTTTTTTTGGACGAAGCTATTTAAAGGAGTATTTTCTTAGCTTAATCCAATAATAAACACAACATGTCATCAACAGCAAACACACAATTACCTACAACAGCCCCAATCAAGTATTTGAATCAACCACCAGGCACCGTCACCCAAACAACAATCACACAAACAGCTTATGCATCATCAGTTGAAGCAAAACCACAGGTTCTATCACAAATCATGGGTGCCCTTATGGGATTATCCATGTTCATAGGTGGTGTCCTACTACTAGTTGGTGCTGCCATTAGTTTGGCAGATTTCGGATACCACTACGTCGCAAGTGGAGTCCTTTGGATTATAGCGTTCTCGTTCTTTACTTTAGCATCGGTCTTCTCTTTCATCGGAGGATTCGACCTTGGAAACAAGAATTCAAGAACACCATATCACTTTTTAAACATTTTCGGAAGCATCGCATTCTTCTTGGGAAGCATTTTGATGATTATCGGTGCCGCTCTATGGTTATCTGGCACAGATAGGTTTGACACATTCAACGCTGGCACCATCATCTGGATTATTGGTTCATCATTGATCCTTGCCTACTTCTTGATTCGCAACTATGCATCTATAATTGATGGTATCTACTTGTACCACACATACATGAGCAATTTGACCAGCCGCAACAATGGAGCTGCTACTTATGAAGTCGCACCAAAGAGTTTGATTTCAAGTTTATATTTGAATGGTATTGCAACTGTAATGTACACTGTTGCTTCCGTTCTGTTATTATTAGGATCAATTGCATGGACAAGTTTCCTCAGAACTTTCTTCAGCAGATCATTCCAAACCGAAGCAGGTGTATTGTGGGTGATTGCAGGATCATTATATCTAATTGCCGGTGTGTTACAAATTGCAGCACGTAGATAAATGTGTACCATAAAGTAATAAAATTTTGTTTCAACATTTCTTTTGTTTTTGGTTTGTAAAAGATAATATTGTGTAGCCCAACCAAGCAGATGAGGAGGTTGATAATCAAAAAATGCAAAAGAATCCAGTAAATATTTCATGCAGAATTTGCAGACATCTTCTGATATTTTGAACATCACCCTAGTTACAATCAACCAACAAATGGAGTTCAAATTGTGATATGCAGTTCCTTTTGAGTTCTTTCGTAGTGAAATGACTTTACCAGAACCAGTTGTCGCGGCTGTCGAAAGTGGAGACGTAGAGACAGTAACGCGTTTTGTTGAAGAGGGTGGAAATATAAATGACTTATACGCCGTAACTTATTGGGATTACGACCACGGGCCTGAAGAACGATTCGGCAAAATTTTTGAAAAAGCGAAGAGCATACCTATGATAAAAGCTTTAGCAGGTTTTAAAGCCGAACAGTCCCAAGATTTAATTTCCAAAGTATACAATGACCATGGTTTACCCCTTGTTCTTTATCTACTAGATTGCGGGTACACGCCTAACTATGAACATGATAATAGTTCCATATTAACGGATGCATGCTACAAAAAAGATTTACCAGCCGTAAAAGAACTCATCGCAAGAGGGGCTAACGTCAAATTTGCATGTCGTTATACCGGTCATAATTTACTACACAGCAGCTATAATTGTGTTGATCCTAGCAACAAATCTCATTTGGAGATAATTAAGATTGTAATTAAGCATGGCGCTGATCAAAAGGGAATTGAATCTCATTATGGAGGTAGATTACCGCAAGATTTCACAACAAAGCAGAATTACCTCCTAATTAAGCAGAAGTTACATCCTTTAATTAAATAAATCATAAGCCCAATTTATTACTAATTTACACTTGAAAAAATTTCCTTCCCATCATCCATGAGGATGATTTTGTTCTTGTCGCGCTGCTCGACGAAACTCTTCTTGAACTGAATCCATTAAATGTAAGAGTCCTCGTATACCAGAGACAAATAGTAGACCCGAATGTACATTGGTGCAATATTGCACCTTCCGCAGGTTCAAAATTAAAATCGACTCGTGTCTTCTTGCTCTATTTCACGTCGAACTGAGATACTATTGTTAGAAGTAAATTACTTCTAATGGAGGCCACCACTTAAAACCCTATAACGCGCTTTCATCTTTTATGATCAACCTGCGGGCTTTTGATTGATGGAAGGGGTTTAAAGAGTTTTGAAGCAGAACTAATTATAAAAAAATATGAAAATGATAAAACTCATTATATTGGCAGCGATTATGTCTGTGACGTCTTTCACTGTCTTTTCTATTGCTTACCACCATGTAAATTTGAATCTAAATAATGTCGACACATCAAAGACATTGTATATTATAACACCAACACACAATGGATATGGACAGATACCCCACCTAACTCGCCTGGGCATAACACTAAGACAAGTCAGGAATATACACTGGTTGGTTGTGGAAGATGCACCAACAACGAATCCAAACATTGAAGCACTTCTTAGGAGAAGTAATGTCAAATATACATACCTACATGCCGAAACAGACAGGAAAAGTACAATGCAAGGAAGAGGAGTGGAGCAGAGAAATTGTGCACTTGACTACATAAGCAAGTTAAATCCAGTTGACGGCCTAGTGTACTTTGCAGATGATGACAATACATATGATTTGGAACTCTTTAAAGTCTTGAGAAGAACGAAATATTGTGGAGTACTACCAGTTGGCCTCTTGGGTCAAATGCCATACGAAAGTTTTGAGATAATGGATGGTAAAGTTGTTGGGTTTTATGCTGCATTCGGGCTTGATAGAAAGTTTCAAATTGACATGGCTGGATTTGTAGTACATGTGAGTGCATTAACAAAAAATAATCCACCAAGATTTAAAAGAACTCCTTTAATGGGCGTGCTGGAGACAGATTTCTTAGAACAAGTAGTTACCAATATGTCTCAACTAGAGCCCATCGCGTATGATTTCGACCGAATTCTAGTCTGGCATACAAAGACACAAAACATTGCACTTCTATCTTTGGAACAGTATAAAAGCAATTACGGCAGCAATAGAGATATGACCAGATTTCCTGTATTAATATATTAAAAACTATTTTGTAACTTACGAGTTGAAACCAAGAGGTTTGTGTTATTGTCATCCTCTATTGAGCTCCTAGAAAAAGTTCAACGACGAAGGCCATCTGGACACCCGACTTCAGCGGAACACTTTTGAAGAAATGATGAAGTTGACTAACAACGCAAAATTTCCTCTAACAGCAGCTGAAGTCCCATCAAATGATGAAGGGTAGGTGGAACAGATGATGAATCTTAATAAGACCCAAAAACATGTTCGTTTAGAGAAATTCCAGTATACAGTTAACTTTGTTGATGACCGAAAGTTAGGGTTGTCTTTTGCACCATCGAAAAAACCACTCGTGTGACGAATGTGTATTATAAATATTTTAGCTGTCGATGCGATAATTTATGTTCTAAGGATTGTGCGTTAAGGTCAATCAACAAATATAACAAAAACGAAACAGACACTGACAAGAATTTGTTAATGTGGAGGCGAATTACAGCAAATTGAGAGAATCTAAAGGAGACTGACATCACCATGAACATTTAAATTAATCGAGAAGAAAGCATCACATTATGCAATCAAATCGGCGATCAGTTTTGAGAAATTCAAAGAGACGGAGCGGAGGAATAAGTAAATCGCGGTCACACTCAAGAACAAGACGAGAAGTCATTCAGAATACACAGATGTTAGGGATGACTTGGACTTGCTATACATAAAGAGTCTAAAGTATTTTGTTCACATTTACCTGATTTACATATGGGAGTAAACACTTGTCAAACATCCGCGGCCACTTCTCCGCAAAAATCCGGAGTCCGTCCACTTTACAATTGTACAGCCAACCTTCAAATAAAAAGACAGAATTTGACAACAAATAAAATAAACACACATTATTAATATCATTATAAAAAAATGCAAGATTTTTCAAAAGTAGAAAGAATAGTAGTGGCAGCGACAGAGGACTTCTTTCTCGACCAAGAAAACAATGAATCTAACTTTGAAAGAATAGCAGTTCAATTACACAGTACCAATCTTCCGACGAAGAAGATTGAAAGTATAATAAGGATGGACATGACGCCCATACTTATTTCAAATCTTTTAAACATATCTGGGGTCTGGGGAGGCTTCAACCAGGAATGGTTAATTAATAAAATTATTCAAAACAGACAATTTAGAAGATCAGGACCTATTCAAAAGATGGCGAGCGAAATCTACAGGATTCTTCTATATCCACTATGGTTCCTTCTTGTTCGAAGTGATTGGAATCGGACAGCTAAGCACTTGGATTATCTGAGAGATAGGGACGGATTCCAATATTAGGAGGCATGCTACTTCCATCTTTTGTTCTGTGCTCAGTTTCTAATAAATACTTTAATTTTATAAATAACTTCCTGTCTCTGTATTCTAAGTTGTTCAACAGTTCGAAAACATTTGGATGTCAACAATTAATTTACCAAAAGAAATCTGATACAACAAACAACTACATAAAATTATATGAACTTACATTATCTACATTTTATTAGAAAATACAATTTGGTATATTTATTTGAACAAACAAGAGTTGTTGTGTTATTCATCACATAATCGTTCGATTAGTCTTGATTAATTTGATTTGCTTCCAACATGCTTTTAGCCCTCATTATGCTATCGCCTCTTACCTCCACTTTCTTTCCCGATGCTGTGGTGAATAATGGAAAAGAAGGTTTGGAGTTTTCTATAGGTTCGGCAATTTCATTTGGTTGGTCATGGTTTAAAAGTAATGAGGCTATATTCAAACTATCTTGATTGACTTTTAAAGCCTTACCCGATGCTGTTGTGAACAAGGTCAATGGCTCTGTTTCCTCGACCGCTTCTGACTGCACAGGATTGATATCGAAAGTTGATGCCTTTATTAGACTTTCCTTGTCAATTTGAATATTGTTCCCAGATGCTGTTTTGAAATCAGAGGTGACTTTTTGTTCATCGGGTTGTTCTGTCTTTCTCATTGTGTTATTATTGATTTTATTGAAAAATTTTACAATCTCTATTTGTTATTTACAAGATTAAAGATCATATTGATGGTTTAGTGGTGTTTTAGCATTAAAGGTTCATCTCCACGTTCAGGTACACAGCCAAACGTCGTAGTAACTTTATTTGAGTCATGACATTTATCCACGAGAAACACTTATTCATGAGAAACATTAAAGTATAACTGAAGAGATATGGATGAGGGACTATTATAATATCATATAATTAATTAAAATTATGCCGTCGCGTAGCCCCAGTAGACTTGCAAGGTATTCCTACGTATTTTCTTGGAGTCAGACCGCAAACCTTAGATGGTACCAACTAACGGTGTACAATATCGTTATGAAGGTCATAACCGAGTACTATTGATGCAATCCATTCGCATCTGTTTGGATTGCAAACCTATTGAGATGCCATTACCTATATCATGATCACACTAATTTGTTGTGTTGATTGTGGAGAAGACCTCACTCGCACGCGTGATTTAGCTATCACACTGAGGACAATTCCGCTCCCTTTTGTCCGAAATACAATGCTTGCCAGTATTCTCGAACATCGATGAGTATTGATTATACGTTCAACATATATTGTAAATCGCTGGGCTGATGCTATATAAAATTTGTAATACCGAGCATTGATGGTTTAGTGGTAGAATTGGACGTTGCCATCGTCTAGACCGGGGTTCGATATTTCCGAAAATCCCCGTCAATGCATTTTTATAATATGATGTTGATTCGCACATTCTGTATCACAGAACTGTCGCAGTAGAAAATTTAAAAACTTTGAACCATGCGGATAACGAGGTTTCCACAAAACATGATGCAATTATACACCTCCATAAATACAGCGAAAAACTCACATTAGGTACAGCCTTGTTAGAGCCTGCAGATCACAAGATTGAAATTGCACTGGAATCTTTGTATGTGCTTGGACCGTCATGATTTTACAGAGAAGACGTCAAACCTGTATCCAAATAGAAAAATAATTATCGAGGACGCATAAAGGTCCCATATATTTAAGAATGGCAGGTGTTCGTGCGAAGGTAATTATTAATAAAGATTGTTTATGTTAGACATAAACTTTAGTGGCTTCTTGAATCTGTATTCCAAGTTGAGTGCAATCTTTGTTGTAAATTGTGTAATGAAGAGGAGTTTGTTTGACTTCACAGCAAAAGACACTGAGCAAAAAGACACTGAGCAAATAAAAGCACGACCAACTAAAAAAAAGAGGGGAAATCCTAATGCTCCAAAATCGTGTGCACTCCAAATCTGCTACGTTGGAACCGACTATAGTGGGTTACAAGTCAACAAGGTAATTTAGTTTGAAATATCAAGTCATAATCGAAAGGACACAAAAACAATAGAACAAACAATAATAGATTGTCTGTATGAAGTTGGTTTCGTTCGCACTCAAGATTTTAAACAATTAAGATTGGGAAGAGCTTGCAGAACAGACAGGGGAGTGCATGCTGCTCGCAACCTTATCACACTTGTACTAGAAGTTAAACACTTTAAGGATAATAAACAGCAATTCCTTGATAAAATTAACAATGAGTTAACGAAAAGACACACAAACATTCTAATAACTGATGTACTACGTGTGCAGCATTATTTTGATCCAAAAGACCACACCAGAGGAAGAGAATACTTTTATGTTGTTCCCATCACAATGATCGACCCTTCCAAAACACTTAATAACCTTATACTGAATCCAGAGGGTTCCACACCCATCACCTACACCGACCATAAGGCCATGATGACTCGCTTCAATGAATTATTATCAAAGTATGTTACCACAAACACAAGTACACACAGAAGAGCATTTCACAACTTTACCGAAGAAGTCAAGGCAGGGTCCCAAAATTCCTTCAGAGTAATCAGAGAGTCCACTACCTGCAGAATACCTTTACCAGACAACATGGAGTTTGTCTCCCCCGAAGACCACGACATTTTCCGTGAAAAAAATGTCGACGATCCCAATGAATTCGTTGTGGTCAAGTTCTTTGGCGACAGTTTCATGATGCATCAAATCAGAAGAATGATTGGAATGGTTGTTTCGGTCATGAGAGGTTGGTGCGAAGAATCCGTAATGGACTTTTCACTCACTGCCAGTCACAACGTAAATGTTCCCGAAGCACCAGGAACAGGTTTATTTTTAAACAAGATGGAGTTTCCGCTATATAACAGAAAAGAAATGTCAGAAGGTCTCGTGATTGAGTGGAGCAAGGAGAGTGACGAAACATGTGAGAAATTCAAAAGTGATTTTATCCTACCGGAAATTGTCAACGCAGAGCGGGTGGCTTCGAAAAGCGCCTCCTCGTGGTTAACAAGTACTTTTATGTTCAAGACAAAATACTTTTCCGTCAAGGAGAATGGAGTTGTGGTTGCAGTTTCGAAAAGACATCAAAAAAGAATGAATGCTGATAATGTGATTAGCGAAGATTTACAAACGAGCGAAAAGCAGGAAACTGAGAATGTCGAACTTTAATTTTTGAAATTGAAAACATTAAATGTTAAAGATTAATTGTTTATTATTGCAACATTTGTATTTTTGTTTACACACAATAATCATTAGTTTTGTCGGTTGGACATTGTCTGCACAGGTTTATTCTTTTCAAGTTCAACACTTTGATCAGTTTGTCGAGGACAACATCTCACATTGCTAATTCATTTGGTGACAGGTTTTCCCCACTAAGTTTGTATAAACAGAAACAAAGACTTCAAAAATCAGACTTCTATTTGTCTAAATATAGTCACTTATTTTTAGATGTCGTCGTATAAATAATTTTATTTTCAGACAAGTCTGATCTCAAAAAAGACAAAAAACACAAACACAATATGCAACAACAAAACAACCTACAACAACCCTCGATCGTTCCACTAACAGTCGTACCTGGTGCAGCAGCACAACCAGTCCTTATCGATGGACAACAAGTTGGCTATGCTCTACCTCAATATAACGACGAACAATTGAGATTTGCTCAAGAACAGGCACATCTCTTCGACAACATTCCCTCTGAACCATTGTCTCAACACCAAGCAATTGATAGATCAATAACTGCTCAGCCCCAGGCAGTTTCACTTGAGACAAAACAAAAGGAACTACTAAATGTTGTTCAAGATGAATTGGCCGAAAAGACAAGACAACTAGAGCTAGAACACAAGGAAAAGGAAATTATCAAGTCAACAAAGGCAGAGGTCGAACACGAACTCATTGCTGAAATTCACCACAAGGAGGATGTCAAACTACACAAGACCATGGAGAAGGTACAAGAAGAGTTCATGGAGAAGAAACTAGACCGTGACATCGACCACCTAGAAAAACAAGCCATCACCAACCGCCTACACGAGGTACAAGACGAACTAGTCCACACCGTACCAGTTGTCGGGCTAGAGCCAGTTGTAAAAGAAGAACTAAAAGAAAAGACGAAGGAAGTAGTCCAAGATGCTGCCGCAACTGCTGAAGTACTAAAGGAAGGAGCCAAGGAAGCCGTCGACGTGACCAAACAAGTCGCACAAGATGCTCTAGAGACCGCCAAGGACAAGGCAGCCGTCGCATTAGACGTTGCAACAGAGAAGGCACAGGACGCAAAGGTCGTCGTCTCCGACGCACTCGAAACCGCCAAGGTTGTTGCCAAGGATGCCGCTGTCGAGGTGTCAAAGAAGGTACCAGAGGTTATTGAGGCCAGTAAAGAGATTGCATCCGATGCCGCTCACAAGACAGCAGATGCTGCTGCAGTTTTATCCGTCAAGGCCCGTGATGCCGCAGAAGTCGCATACGACGAGGCTCAATCACTAGCTGACAGCGCCAAACGTCTTGCACAAGATGTTGCCACTGATGTCAAATTGATGACCAACAAGACCATCGAAGCTGTAGTCGAGACAGTCGACGCAATCACACACTCTGAGGCATACGCACAAGCAAAGGAGCAAATAATGGATGCAGCAGTCGTTGCCAAGAACACTGTGGTCGGTGCCGCTGCGGTCGCACAAGACAAGGCCTTGGAAGCCGTTGATGCCACTAAACAAAAGGCACAGGAGGTTGTTGACGCCACCAAACAAAAGGCACGCGAACTAGAGTTGGAGGCAGAGAGAGCAAGACTTGAGGAGAAGTCTAGATTGATTGAAATCCAAAACATTACCGTCGCTCACAAGTCAGATTTGGAGAAGGAAGCCGTTCTACACAAATCAGAAGTTTTGACCGATCTAAAGACACAAGTGGTTGCCAAACAAGCACCAACAAAAGACGACATGGACATGGATGCCATCATCACCAAGGACATGACACTTTTAGAATTGGAGAAGAAGGTTGAGAACGAAACTGCTGTACCAAAGAAGATGGATTTAACCACCGACTCACTCATCAACAAGGACATGACACTATTGGAGTTGGAAGGAAAGATGGCCACCGAGAAGAAGTTGTTAGACCAAACTGCGTCAGTAGAGGGAAAAGGTGAGGTCCAAACAGGCTACGTTTCTGGTATCTACGAAGCAGCCAAGTCTGCCGCATCAAGTGCTATCGGAGCCGTATCAAACGTAATCAGTGGATCAGGTCCAGCCGAATAAAATGTATTTTTTGTCTCATTCGATCTTTTTGAAAGCATTTTGAGTCGTCTTGACTAAACGTGGAATTTTTTCCCGACACGATTAAGGACGCACTATACTTGTAAATTTTTGGTTATGGATAACAACTATTTTTATTTTATTTTACAATCAAATCTATTTACATTGCWTCTTTCGTCCGACAAAAGTATGAAATTCTTTCGTTGCTAGCCTTCCGCACTGTTTGCATTGTGTTGATTGTGGGTTCATTGTGTTGATTCGGTTATCGCTGAAAATGTTGTCATTTCAACAAAATGCAAATACTGTTCAGTAACATTTTCCTATCCCACTAAGTGCAGTAGTACATCACAACTCCAGCATTTTGAAAAGCACAACCTTTTCCCCCCAAGCAACAAAACATCCAAAGTTGATGACACCCTGTCGTTTGAGGAGCAGGAAGAGCGGTTCCAAAAAGCTTTTGTTGATTGGGTTGTACAAGACGCCATGCCATTTACAATTATCAACTCAGAAAGCTTCCTAAAAATGCTATCATATCACAGTCCGAACATGAAGTTGTATTCAAACGATACTTTACAAAAACGAATAACTGAGAAGTATGAAGAGCATGAAAAGAAACTTAAGAGTGAAATCAAAAATAGCTGCTCTTCTATGAGTATTGCGGTTGATGGTTGGACTAGTCAAGCACAGCAGCCAATATTGGCTACAATTGGGAGATGGATAACCCCAAACTTTGAGCTAAGAGAAGAGGTTATTGACTTTAGTGAGATTGAGGGAGAGCACACTGGTGAAAACTTTGCTGGAATGGTGAATGGTCGACTGAAAGATCTAGGCGCTCAAGATAAGCTCCTCTCGGCAACAACAGACAATGCCGGTAATAATGGCACATTCTGTTCTACATTGGAGGAAAACATACGGAAGGACTTGAAAGAGGGTGAGGAGTGCAAATTTCAAGGACGGGACAGTAAAATTAGTTGTCTTCCACACGTTATCAATTTGTGCGTTCAAGACATGCTTGATGGATATGACTCAAACATCTTGAATAGTGTCAGATCTGTGGTTCAATTTTCTTTTTCCAATGATGTCTCTTTATCCGCACAGATTTTTTACCTAATCGAGCGATCAACTAGAATTCTTTCTTCATTTTTTACAATTAAGTGTGGAACAAAAACACACCTGTGGGGAACAAAAACTATCCCTCATACTTTATTAGTGAAATGCGACATTACAATTATTGAATACCAGATTCCAGTTCTTCTTGTTTTCTTGACCTCCCACTGCCTTCAATTCATCATCGATAACAACATCATTATCCTTGGTCACATCAGCTTCACTTTCGACGTTGTTTCTGTCAATGATGCTAATCGCATTTGATAATTTTTTTGACGTGCTCTTTCTCACACGATCAGAAGAGTCGATGTATTCCTGCGATGTGGATTGGTTCTTGTGTCGCAACATCGATTGAATTTCGGCTGCACAGAATCCCATCTCAATTCATTTCTGGTATTTTTCATCACTCGATTCATTTGACAACTGAACAACATCAACAGGTCTAGATCGCTTTTTGATGAGCTCTATCTGAGCTTGTAAGTTTGCTGGGTTAGCTATATGGTGTGGTGCATTGTCAAACTGCAGCTACAAGTTTGGTAATACAGCTGGTTGTGAGAGTCCATGAATACTAACCATTTCTTGAAAAGTATTAGCCAATACTTCAGCTTTCTTATCCTGCTCACTTGGTGGAATGTACACCAGTCCTGCGAGATACTTCTCATGAGTGTGATCAGTCATTTCCTCAATTTTTACCACAGTACTATATAAAAACGCCCTTTGTTGCAATGGCATACAACAAAACATTTTAGGACAGAGAATAAAATAAGTAACATCTTTATTAATTATGTTGACATAAAGAGACAGGAATTTCCTAATCACTCGCCCTCGTGGGTAACAATTCCTCATTCGTGCGTCGTTCGTTGCACTCACTCCGCACTCATTCGAAATTGTTCCCCACTTGTGCGGAGTGATGAAAAATACCATTTTGTGCAATTAAACCTTTCAATCCAATTCGATGCGGATATTGTAATCCGGTTTTTTGTAATCATATTTTATTTGTATAATTATTCGGACAAACAATCGAATATTCGTATTGAAGCCCTAAATCATTCATATTTGCCAGCAACACAAGCACTTATAAGAGAAGAGAGTCGGTGTTATATCCTGAAGTTTATTTTTAGAGTATTACTAAACAGGTGTCGAATAATATCAATCATTAATACAAAAAGATCACCAGGTCTGAAAGCAGGTAAAGCAGACATGGAATTATCGATCAGTGGGAGCACCACTGACCACTCGTGCAACGTAGGATATAAAAGAACGTCCTACGACAGCCGAAACCTCAACACAAAAACAACACTTCACCAACCGTCACACGCTTCAAATATAACACAGGACACAGAAAACACTTCGGAAGACATACAACCGCAATATAATCCTTCGTTTTCGATAAAAAACGACGAGGGAAAAAACCGGAGCAGCAACGCTTCGACTCCAAAGTTTCAACTATTCGTGAAGACGCTCACAGGGAAAGCAATAGCAATCGAAGCACTCCCTGGCGATAAAATTAGTTTTATAAAAGATCAAGTTCATCTACGAGAAGGCATCCCTTCGGAGTCACAACGATTAATCTATCAACAAAAGCAGTTGGATAGCGACCTCACTCTCTCCGACTACAAGATCGGAAGGGACAGCACCCTTCACTTGGTGTTGCGCCTCGTCGCTGGCGTTCAGCTCAAGACGAATCAAAAGATCACTCACAACAAGTCACAGACCAGCAATGCTGTCGTTAGACCACCACTCCCGCCAATAAACGCTCCACCTTCACTACCCGTCCTTCCCATCTTACCTCACAATGGAGACATTCACACGATGCTTCTACATCAACAACAACAAATCCAACAAAATAACATTATGCTGATGGACATGGTCATGAAGCAACAGCACAAGCAACAATTAGCGAAAGCAAAAGACGTTTCACCGCCACCATCAGCATCACAACAACAACCCATCAACATGATACCAACGCCCACTCATGATGTGTCCTATTACATGAGCACGTCGTGTCCATCACCACACAGTCCATGCCACTCTGGATCTGACGGAGGACAAGATTATGACAGCGACCAAGATGGCATGGGAACAAAGAAGAGAGGCCAATACACGAAGAGGGCCTGTGTGAATTGTAGAGTGGCCCATGCAGCATGTGACTCTGGTAGGCCATGTAAGCGATGCGTGTTGCTAGGAAAGACTAACACGTGCACCGATGCAGGTCGCAAGAGAGCGAGAAAGAGGCCGTTGGGTGATGGAGATGATGGATTCTCATCCAGCGAATCAACATCAAATGCAACAGGCGTATTAGCCGATGGATTCTTTCCCAGCATGGCCGACTATTTGCCCTTTTTGGAGAATTTATCAGGAGAAGCAAAGAACGAAGCCATTCATGATGCAGATGGAGATGATGACGATAATCACGAAAAGATTTTCACACAACAACAACAACAACAACCAAAACTCGTTCAATTGGGATCGGGCGATTTGGTCATTAATGGAAGGAACTTTGTGGTGGTGAGTAACAATCCAACCATGATGAACCAACAACCATCCATTCACGTGGACGAAGATTTGAAAAAGTTGGAAAACAAACTCAACGCCGCTGACATTGATTCGAAATCATCGACATCATCGTCGCCATCGCCCACATTAAATTATTTGGATGCATCGTCGCCACGAACAAATCATCACTCGCCATCGTTGAGCGATACGTCCACATCAACCACCACCACCACCACATCCATGCCCATCATTTCGTACAATAACAAACAAGATCAACTGCTGGATTTTGGCGACGCTGCTGAATTTGAAGATGACGATAATGTGTTGCAAAAGAACACACAACAACCGTCATTCCAACCCCATCAAATGCACTATGATGACGACAGTGGTGACGAATCATCGCCAACCATTACATCTCATTCGCGCATCACGAAAAAAAAGAAGGCAATTGCATTTCATGCCGCCACGCCGTCACCAACGCTGCCATCATCGTTTTTATCGGATAACAAGTTACAAATCGCAGAGCTACAGAAACAACTCAAGCAGCAGGGAGAGACCAATCATGCAGTTTTGGATGCCATCAGTCAGGCACAAAACGAAGAGAATAACGACGAACTAGTCAAGGTGTTGTTGTTGGAATACATGAGGCAGTCATCGGAATTGAAGGAGTTGAAAATGTTGGTGCAGCATTTGCAGAATTTAGTGATTAGTTCGAGTTTAACGAGTTATGTGGGAATGAAGGATAGCATGCCGAACATTTCAAGAGTGAGCAATAACTTGTGATTGTAATATAAAATCTCATTTTTATACTGGTTGTGTTGTTGTGTAGTTGATTGGCGTTTCTAACGAGAGTTCTGGTTCCTTTTGTGGACTTTCTATTCCGAACACCTTGTTTGTTTTTTCAAAGATTTTACCCTCCGAGGAAACATGTGACGGTGGATTCTCGATGACCACGATGACTGGTTCTTCTTTTTTGGCGGGCTCCGGTAGTTTTTTGGAGGATCTGATTGCCTCTTGGCGCTCCTCTTCCTTCTTGTCCAGCTCCTCTACGATTGATAGGTCTATGCAACATACTTTGACCGTCAGGTCCGAACCACACGATGGGCACCTAAATTCATTGCAGTATCGTGGAATTAAAAGTTGAGACAAGCACATTGAACATGGTGATTGTACGTATTCATTATCTATTGATACACGTCGAATTTCTTTGCATTCTGGGCAACGTATTATTTTTGCTCCAACTGGATACGACAGGACCGAGTCACAAGCACATACATGTCTACAAGTTCTTTCTCTAAAGTGGATGAAGGGTCGTCCCGAACCCATCGAGAACACAGTCCTTCGAGACATGGGGCTTGTCTGACGACCAAATTTTTACTGTAAAGCGCTTTGGAAATTATTTATTTGGGTAAACGCCAAAAATGAGATCAAAATAAGTAATATTGTGGTTAAACATCTGAAGTGCAGCAAGCGTTAAAGTATGCGTCAAAAGACAAGTATTAAAGCCGGACGGTCTCTAACCAGAAGGATTAAATAATTAGTAATATTGATTTTAAACGATGAATTTGGCCACTATAGATACCAACTTGACCTTGTCAATCATACCACAATTTCATCGATCTCTTGTGATTCCGGGTCTAATTTTGCCCAATGTCTCCTTTGTGTAGCTCAAGATGAATTTTGTCTTCGTTCGTCACAATGATATACCCTTGTTCTTGACCTGATCCTGATTCTAGATTGTTAATCTTTCAAAGGAGGTTTACCATATTACAATAAAAGCAATGGCTGACAATGACGAAGACACACATACTAACTCAAATGCCATACAACCGGATGACGACAACACAGTAGTAGATACCCCGCTAAGTGCTGAAAATATGGAAGACGTTTTTGATACATCGGTTCAAAATGCTGTATTTGACCAATCAAAGACAGGGGCACACAATAATGTCCATCAAATCCTTCAAGAAGTCATTACACCGATTTCTGAGCATAACGAAGATACGTTAATACATTTCAAACCTAAACGCGCATCATTTATATTAAATGGCATTACGACCTTTGGTTCTTCCCTAATCTCAAACATTCAACACTTGAACCCAGTGGGCAAAAAGTCAGTTATGATCCATAACGAACAAACGCAATCACCCATTGACGTAAACGAAGACATTGACATTCAACCATCCGATGGAAGTGGTGTATTCATCCTCTCGACTAGATCACCCACAAGTACAAAAAATGATCAGTGCAAAATCTGCGACGCACCAGCAGCCATTTTAAACATTCCCCAGGACGCGTTATTCAATACGTTTCAATTCTTGGATCCATCAAGCTTCAACACATTTAGCCTCGTGTGTCGTCAATGGTACGAATCGTGCAGCGACGATCGCTTTTGGGAAACACTTTATTTAAATTACATTGCCGCACACCAATCGGACGCAGCCATACTGACCTACATAAGCGAATTCACCGACGCCCACCACACCAAAAACAACTTTAAACAACGATATCTGGATGCGAGAGCAAAAGTTCTCAAACTTCAAACAAGAATCACACAAGAACGGTCCCAATGTACGATACGAAGATATTTATTCTTGTTTACAATTGTCATCAATCCGATCATTTTCACATGTTGTCTAATCACCAGCACCCTGTTGATGGGATTTTACCTGGACAACCACAATTCGATTACAACGCCAACTTTATTTTATCCACAAATCATATCCTTCATATCATGCTGCTTGGGAGTGGTTACATTATCACTAAGAGAGACCGTTATGCTAAGATTTGGTTTTTATGATTCAATACATTTATTTCACTTTATTGCTTGTGCTTTTTTACCAGTAACTTTTTATGTAATGGTGGCCATGTTGGCTATCAAAATGTTAACTAGAAATCATGTTCCGTGGACCGTACATGCTATTCCTTGCATACTTTTGTACTTGTTTTATTTTTTAGGAACGTTGGGCGTGCTGACCAAAAGGTACGTGAAACATGTGTATCGGGTTATGGATGTCATAAAGGATTTGAAACAGTGTGATGGTGAAGTTGAGGAACTCGCGAGTTTGAAGAAGGCCTCCGATCGCTTGAGTTCGTGGCAGCGGAAGCGTATGTTTTCACGTAGTAGGTTCTTGACTAGACCCGATGAGCTTGATGTTAAGTATAGAGGTGGTGTTGAACTACACATCACTGGCGGTCAAAGTGTTATTGGTGGTGATGTTGACGAAAAAATATTAAATCACAAGAGATTAAAGGTTGCACTTGATACCAGACGTAAGGATGGTATTTCTGTTGTGTTATTGTACTCTTGTTTATTTGTGATGGTTGCCTGTGTTTGTTTACAAATGATAATTGTACCCTTAAAATTAGATAATTTCGTAACCTCATCATGGGCTGCTTGTATGATACCTAGTTACTTGTTCTTATCTACATTTGCTTTTGGATTGCCTCTGTTTTTGGCTCTGCAATTGTGTACTGATTTTAATTACTCTAACGGTGTTCTTGGTGGGGATGATCAACCAGTTATAAGGAGCTACAATATGGATGAAGATGAGAACAGCCTGAATAAAAGGGATGTGGGTTTTTGTGCGTTTAGTTTTGTGCCAATGTTCTTGTCCATACCTGGGGTGATTGCAGTCGGATTAATTGCTGCAGCACTCGATCCAACTGGCACACCTGCAATTGCTGGCTTTGCAGCGTTAGCATTTTGGGAATTTTTGTTGGGAGGATTTTTTGTTATCTTCTCATTTCCATTTGCTCTGTCAAGAAACATTGGATTTTGATATATTGCAGTTTTATGTAAAAATAAATACCAATAAAAAGATTGAATTTGAATGCTGAAAATTATGTAGGTAAAATGGTTGTCAAATCTAATGGTTTATGTAAACTGATTTTTGTTGACTAGGGGGTTTAGCTCAGTGGTAGAGCATCTGACTCCAGATCAGCAGGTCGGGCGTTCGACTCGCTCAACCCTCAATTTTTGGTGAAAATTTACTTATGATGACTTTTCTTCCATATTAAAATCGAAATACACACTGAATTGTTTGTCCGGATCACAATAAACCAAAAATGCTCGATGATGGAATAATATAATATTAGAGTTATGTATAATTATAATTTAATGCAGTGATTTATTCTTCCTTTTCCCTAAATCACATTTGCAATACCCTATAACTTGAATAGTGCGTAGCTAACTGAATTATACCCCCAAATTTCATTGTTTGTTTCGGTGCTTGGAAAATAACAAGTACTGACATGTAAAAGTTTATTAATAGCCAATAGGGCTTAGCAATAGCCTGTTTTGCACTGTTCAGTTTTGCAAGTGGAAGCAATCTCATCACAAAATAACGAGTGAAAGGCAGTCTCTGTTTTTGTAGATGATTCTTAAAATTAATTGGCGCAACCGCTGTCGAATGATTGTTACTCTCGGTCATGTTTCAATAAAAATAGTTTTTATTTACATTTTTTGTACAAAATTTGGCCTATTATGTTTGTTTTATCTTGTAACGGCCTCATCTATCCTCTTCGATTTGTGTTTCGGAAGATGTACTCGTTATACGCTTTGATCCATAGTTTTGCGAGACATTCTCCTTCTTGTGTGCGACGACCTCTTCTTGTACCACGTCCGCTTCGTAGTCCTTGTCGCTCGTGGTAATGCTTACAACTTTGTCGTGTTCGTAGATTACCACAAAGTTGTCCTTGGGGATGTGAATCTCTTTGACGTTCACGATCTCTACCTTCGAGGACTTGAGCACATTTAAGCCTATGATGCAAGCGTGGAAGATAAAGCGGGTGCTGTTCTTGTGGAAGACGTGTCTAACTTCCAACTTGAAATTAGACTTCTTCGCTTCCACGTAGATCATTTTCGCAAAACTTGCCATCTGCTCTTTGGTGTAGTCTTGCGGCATTGATACTTCAACTTGAAACAAAGCATCCGATAGTACAAGTGGTGCCTGCCTCACATCAGACTCCGACTCAGATATTTTTGGCTTGAGTACTATCGACCCTTTACTGCTGTTCTTGTCGTAATGGGCCATGTAGTGAAGCTTCTTGATGGCGTTGTACAGGTCCTCAACACTGAAAGGGTTTACAAACTTGTTTATACAATCAATGAGATGGTTTGTAAACATGCCACATAGATTGTCGTCAGAATAAGTCTGACCCTTATTTGAGGCACACAGGTACTCGGTAACCAAATTTCCTCCGCGTGATGCCAATCCTGCACAGCAGCAATCCATTATAAAAAGGGTATGCGTGTTTCTGCTTAGGATATTGTTTCTCAGCAGCTCGAAGTGCATGGTGTAGGGGCCCTCCACAAGATTAGTAGCGGTTGAACCTGGTTCGACGCCGAACAATACCAAACCGTTTTGACTACCAATGCCCTCTCCGGAGTAGTAGAAAACGATTAGAACGTCATCGGGCCGATCAATCGCTTCTTGTGGCATGAACTTGCGATATGCATTGTTTAGATCCGTCCATACATCTACACCAGCATTTTTTTTAATCGAGTATGTGAAGCTTTCGATTTCAAAGGCATCTTTCATCGCATCACAGAACTTCTCACAGTCGATGGAAGTGTCGTGATCTTCACCACTATCCTCCCAGTGTACTGCAAAAATATATGCATATTTGTAGGTTGGTCCCACCGTCCTGCGATCAATTGCGTCCTCCACACTCAATATAAAATTATGGATGTCGTCATCGATATCCTTTCCTTCTTCTCTGCTCGAGGAAGCGTGCGAGTTTCCGGCTTCATCTAGTCGTCGAAGCTTCTGACTGGGCTCCGTTTTAGTTCTCCACGCTATCACCTCCTCATTTCTTTGTTGGGATCTGTACCATTCTCCTCCGTTTTCAGAAACCTTGCGCCAATTCACGAGCTCGAGCAATGTTTTGCATATCCTGGTGGA
This sequence comes from Acrasis kona, assembly GCA_026419775.2. Lineage (NCBI taxonomy): Eukaryota > Heterolobosea > Eutetramitea > Acrasida > Acrasidae > Acrasis > Acrasis kona. The sequence continues at coordinate 76,859 of JAOPGA020000687.1, forward strand.
CCCATCTTCGTATTTGTTACCTGGTCCCACCAAAAATTGGAATTTTTGTCCTTGGTGGGTCTCCTCCTTGATATAAAAATTTGAGGGTAGGTTTTCTTTTGAGTACATAATTGTGAATAACTGTTTGTGTTTAAAAAAAATTTATGATTTTTGAAAGTTCTTGACATGTTGTAAGGTTTATGTTTACAACAAATGAACTGGCCAGAATTGTACTTATGGGGAATAGGGAGTTTCAGTGAATTGTGATAATAAACGCAAGCTCATTTTCACAACGTTCAATGATCTACTACCAAGGGGAAACCTGTAGCGCAATGTTGCAGATTGTGTCTGAGGTGGATTGGTTTTCTTGCATTTGATTACAATTTTAAATCTGTTTATATCAAAATGAACAACCTCTGCAGAAGTGGGGCAATCACAAGATTGGTTCGTTTCTCTAACACACCATGCATTCGTAAATTTCATGGGATCACTTTTGCAGAACAAACCGAAAATATTCTCAACCCTGGTACCATCGATCGCAATTCTGAGGAGTTTAAAACTAATTACGAACACAACAATAAGATTGTAGGAGAATTAAAGCAACACATTGCACAAGTTAACGAGGGTGGTGGACCATCATATCGCGAAAAACATTTGGCGAGGGGAAAATTGATGCCTAGACAGCGTATAGATATGATTACAGATCCTGGCACACCATTTTTGGAGTTCTCCCAATTAGCAGGTCATGAGCTTTATGGAAAGGACAAAGTACCCGCTGGTGGAATTATTACAGGTATAGGAAGAGTACACGGTCGTGAGTGCGTCTTTGTTGCAAACGATGCCACGGTCAAGGGTGGTACTTACTATCCCATTACGGTCAAAAAACATTTGAGAGCACAAGAAATTGCACAAATTAATAAACTACCTTGCATTTATATTGCAGACAGCGGAGGCGCTAATCTGGAACATCAATCCGATGTTTTCCCTGATAAACTTCACTTTGGAAGGATCTTTTATAATCAAGCCAACATGAGCGCACAGGGCATTCCTCAAATTGCCGTTGTGATGGGAAAGTGCACCGCTGGAGGCGCCTACGTTCCAGCTATGGCCGACGAGAGCATCATTGTCAAGAACAATGGAACCATCTACCTTGGAGGACCTCCACTCGTCAAGGCAGCCACTGGTGAGGAAGTGACGGACGAAGAGTTGGGAGGAGCAGATGTTCACTGCAGGGAAAGCGGTGTCACGGATCATTATGCTCGCGACGAAACACATGCCATCTACTTGACCAGAAGAGTGATCGCCAACTTGAATTTGCCCAACAAGCAAACGCCAGTACAAGGTCCATACGAAGAACCCAAACATGACATTCATGACCTTTATGGAATCATTCCCACCAACTTGAAGAAGTCATTCGACGTGAAACATGTGATTGCAAGAATTGTGGATGGCAGCCGATTCGACGAGTTTAAGGCCCTATACGGTACCACCGTCATTACTGGTTTCGCTCATGTGATGGGCCACCCTGTGGGAATCATTGCCAACAATGGCATTTTGTTCAGCGAGAGCAGCAAGAAGGTTGCTCACTTTATCGAACTATGCACGCAGAGAGGCATACCCTTGTTGTTCTTACAAAACATTACTGGATTCATGATTGGAAAGCAATACGAGACTGGAGGTATTGCCAAGGATGGAGCCAAAATGGTGATGGCCGTAGCATGTGCGCAAGTGCCAAAGATTACGGTGTTGATTGGAGGAAGTTTTGGCGCCGGTAACTATGGAATGTGTGGTCGTGCTTATGATCCAAGATTCTTATACATGTGGCCCAATTCACGCATATCGGTGATGGGTGGAGAACAAGCAGCAAGCGTCTTGTCTCAAGTGAGAGGAGCAAAGGAGGACACTGAAACATTCAAGGACAAGATTAGACAAAAGTATGAACACGAAGGATCTCCCTATTATTCGAGTGCTAGACTGTGGGATGATGGTGTCATTGATCCATTGCAGACTCGTCAAGTGATTGGACTCAGCTTGAGCGCTGCTTACAATGCACCAGTACCAAGGGGTGAGGGTTTCGGAGTGTTCAGAATGTAACAATTAAAAGTTTTTTATATTCAAAATTTATAGAGACTGCAATGTCCTTTGTACATCGGCATTGTCGCAAATCTTGGTCCAGTCCTGTAGGTTTCCTCCAAAAATGTGAGTTTCCGAGTTAATTTGTCCTCTCTTTAGCATCTGTGCCAACTCTTGGAATGTGTTTGGTCCTTGTTGCTGAACTGCTTCATCCAAATAGAACCACTGACCTTGGTATTGTGGGGGAACGACGGCACGAACTGGTGGTGGCACTGTTGGAGGGCGTGATGATACAGATACATTGCTCATGGCACTATTCAGAGCATTGCCAGAGTCTCTTCTCTTGAATGGGTTGGGTTTATTTGAGGAATCACCTCCGGTTGATGTGTTTATTCTTTGGACCACCTCTCCCATCTTCTTGCTGTATTGTAGAATCTCTGTCATTAACAGCCTCAACATCGGGTCCAAGCTACCAGGTCTACGATCCATCATATCCCTCATGTCATTCTTGTTTGATGTGGTGATGGTTTCGTACTGTTCTTCGTAGGACGCCATCTTTTCTTTCATGCGAGGAAGCTCAGAGTTTGGCGTGGCCTTTGACTTTTCTACCAATGTCTTGACCTTGTCCTTGTAGTAATCGTACTCTAGTTGGATTTTCTTGCGCTGGGCGTGTTTATCCTTCATGGGGGCGAAGAGGTTTGAGAATTCTTGAGCTTGGTCGATGAATCCTGACCTTAAATTTTCTTGGAAGGGTCTCACGGCAACCTCATCTAGCTCTTCCGATATTTTTAATAATTGTTGTACCTCTTCTGGTGGTTGGTCTTCTGTGATGAGGTAAATTTCCTCAAAGGCCTTTCCCATAAACTTGAGGGTTGAAGTGAAGCTGTGGAAGTTATCAATCAATTGGCCTCCGTACTAGAATTTTAATGAGGGGACTAAAAAAATGTAGCTCTTACCTTTCCTATCTGCTCAGAGTTCTTTGCCAATTTCTCAATGGACGAAGCCATGTATTCGTATTCGTCATCTTCTGTTCCTGATCCTTTGACCTTGGTTTTAATCAACTGACTGGTCTGAATCATAGATCTCTTGAACGCCTTCATTCTTGTTTGTTTTGTATTTTTTAGAAACTTTGCATCCAATAATAGATTCTCAATTTGAACGAATCACTTGTCTCCCAACCATCATTACAACTCAATCACCAAAATGGCAACACTGAATTATAATGAGCTAACAGGACAATCGGTGAGTGAGCTCCAATATGAGCACTCTCACAAAATACCGTCCAACATTACCAACCTACATCGTCAAATTGAGAAGCAGGCAGTATCAGAATATCCAGTTCTATTGGAGACACAAAACACACTGTTGTCACTATCCACTAATCTCAACAAGCTACAGTCTCTACTACAAAAGGACACATCAAATACATCATCCACCACGGTTAAGAATGATGGTTTGGTTTTTGATTCTCTTCAAGAGTTTAAATCTTCTCTCGACCAATTTCAAAACAGTGACCAACTGTACCAAAACAAAAAGCAGAGCAACAAACTATCGCTTGAAAACTTTAAACAATTAGCCTCGCTATTGGAAATTCCACAACTCACAGAGACTTGCGTTCGTAACGATCTATACGGAGAAGCTTTGGAACTCGATGACGCTCTGAGAAACATGTGCCGCAACAATCCGGACCTAGAGATTGTCGAGAAACTAAAGAACGAAACGCAACAATGCGTGGCATGGCTCACCAACAAACTTATCAGTACGTTAAAGTCGCGCACATGTAACGTTCCGGTGTGTTTGAAGAATGTTAGTTATTTGAGGAGGATGCAAGTGTGTCATTCGGAGAAGGAACTTCGCATTTTATTCCTACAATGCAGATCACATCACCTTCAAGAAAAGCTCATGAGTCAACCTTTACAGCCCAACATTGACCAGGAGCGTATTTATGACACATTGTCTCACATTACCGACACGCTCAAGACTCAAATGTTCGAAATCATCATGCAGTATCAAGCAGTGTTCCCCACCTCTCAATCCCAACAGCAACAGCAACAGCAAATACAAACACCAGTGCCCGCCACTCCTTCCACCCCCTCGATGAATGAATCTGCTGCCATATTTGGTAGCGAAGATGTCGATGTGATTTTGTCTTCTTGTACCGTGCACATGGTGCAACTGTATTTACCTGTTCTTCAATATCATCTCCAAAGGTATGGCAAGGGCACGCTGACGGGAGAAAGTTGTGCCAAGCTGTTGGAGCAGATCATGTATTGTGGTCATCGCTTGGCTCGCCTAGGTGCTGATTTTAGACCCATCGTCGCACAAATGTTTGTAGAGAGGGTGATTCGTGTTTTCGAAGAAGGTTGCAAGGATGCAGTGTCCAGGTTCTCCAAATCTATGAGCGACTATAGATGGTCGCAATCGCTTAATAAAGTAACTCCGTCTCCTTCCGTACCCGTGAATAGTTTTGAGGAGGGCATCAACAACACTCCTCCAAAAGTTTTATTGTCACACTTACCTCTTGCTGAACTATTGAATGATGGTCTCATCATGCTGAACGAATTGAGACATTGTTGTCCGATGGAGTGCCGTGCACAATTGATCCAAATATTTTGCGACCATTTGTTGGTTGGTGTTTGTGAAACAATGGTAAATGTGTCCCAGAGCTATCCATTTGATGATCGTGAAAAAATTGTTTTGAAGAATTTATGTAAAATGGTTAATGTTGATCTGTTGAGGTACTTGGTGGGCTGTTTTGAGAGAATTATCAAAGAGCCGATCATGGAGGACGAGAGGGTTGTAAATTGTTTACAAACATTAACAATATTGGGGACACAATAAACAAATTTATTCAATGTGATATTTCTTGGTTGGTGCTTGTTTGTTTGTGATTGTTGGTGAGATTGTAATCAGCACCAGCAACAGCAAATGGATTATGGTCAAGGTGAGTGAGGTCTCTGGTCTAGATGGATAAACATTCCAAATCACTTCTATACATGCAATGATTGCAAACCTATACAGGTGCGTTAGTGGGGTGAGTGGTTTAAAGTGCTTACCTGACAATAGTTGGAAGGTATGGTATGGACCATAGAAGGAATGGAAGAGTGTGATAGTACCAAACATAAAACTGGTAGTGAAGGCTTCTGGCGAACACGATACCAATAAAATTTGAAACAAATAAAATTGACACAATATCTAATCATGCGTGTAAACTTGTGTATCGTGTAAGTAAAGCTTACGTCGTGCTGTTAAGGGTGCTCCTTTGTTGCTGAGGATTAATGCAAATGGGCCGCCCTCCTCGCGCGTCCATTTCGTGAAGCCATAAAATATTAATGTCCCTAAATGTGCCAACAACAGTGAGATGGATAATGTTTTGCTCAAAAAAATGTGTTCTGGTAAAAACTTGTAATTGACGGTCCACACATGGAAAAATTCTCTTCCGAATTCAAATGCCTTGTTCATGTATCCTGGTGCATTCACCATCAAGAACGGAGCGGCCAAAACAAACTATCTTGGTCAACAATTTGAGTATACACTAATAAATTACCTGAACAGCAACAATAATTAAAGATCTACCAACAGCATCGACAAATCCAAAACGCTTTGTAAGAAGCACCAATAAACCTGGTAGAAACAGTAATATGTTCATTTTGACGGATATTGCAAAACTGAATAAAACACAACATAATGACCATCTATCAATTAAAAGAGATAAGATGGCTAGATACAGGAGGGTCATGGCAATGGTGTCGTTAAACAAACGTAAAACGAATATGCTATGAATACGACGACTGGCACATATAAGAACCAACATGTACAAAGTAGGCATTTTCTTCCAACCCTGCTCCATCGAAAGTTGAACCTTTCTATAAATAATGAACAGAACTGAAATCATCACGCAATAAATAACCGCAAAGAAGTATTGAGCCTTTTGAATGTTTTTTCCGTCATCGGTTGCGAATTTTAAAATTGAAAAGATGTAAACAAATCCACCAGGATATACTAGAGGACCTGTATCGCCTTTAAGATGTGTATAATCCCAATCTCCGCTTAAATACCCTCCTACTTCTTGCATGTAAGCCACCCAATCTATTTCAGTGTCTATACAAAAATCAACAAAGCTTTAATAAAGTAGTACAATACATGGGATTTTTTGAATGATCAAGATATTGGCTAAAAACTCTGTAATAACGAAAGCTGCCGCCAACACGCCATAGTGTTGATGACAAAATCTATGAATCCCATCTAAATTCATTGTCAACCAAGAATAAATTAACACACATTCAACATGTCCATTGAGTCACAATTCCAGAGTGTTTTAGACTCCCTTAAGAAGAATGCTCCCAATCTGTCACCAAAGATAATACCACGTGGATATGATGATAACAATCTTGCTCTATTCTGTCCTGGGAAGAAGGAGAAAGAACATTTATCAGATGCCATCAAAAAAAATGAACCCACAGTATGTGACACAAAAAATTGTGGCTTAGAAGCGCAATTGACGTTTACAACACTTTGGTCCATTCAAATTCAATCGAAAACATACGTTTTAGAGGGGGGTCAATACCTCTGTCCAAAGTGTGAGAAGTGTGTTTCTCTGGAAAAAATTATTACAAAATCTTCTGATGACAATTATATAGAATCATTGAAGCACTTTGCTTCTGTAAATCAACTTCAAGATAGTGATTTGTACCAATCACAAAGGCTATACAACGACGCATATACTCTGCAGATTCTAACATGCAGTATACCTCAGTTTAAAGTTGCAGTCAGAAAAGGCAACAAAATCGAGCCCATCACAGAAGGGTCTCACACAGTTGAAGATTTGTTGACTATTTTGTTCAATAAAGATAAGGAAGTTAATGAGGATTCGTCTGATGACGATGATGACGATGAATAAAGTTGTTTTTTGTATAATTTTCTTTTGAACTTTTAAAAAGCAACCCAACGCCGTTATTTTCTGATATAAGTGAGATAAAAATGAACGCTTTTTTTGAGCTTACTCCTCTCCTGGATTACAATGAAAGTATTTTTGCCTAATCCTAGAAATAGGGTATTACCACCGGGTGGAAGAACCTTGAGCCATGGACCAACACAGAGACATAGCTTTCATCTATGTTGTCAACAAAATAGAGACCAAGGACCATTTCAATCCATTTATATTTAATAGTTATGCTAGGAGTCACATTCAAACCACGTTTCAAATGATGGGATGTAAGCAGCGTGACGCTGATTCCATAACGAGTACGTTGTGAAATTATTATACAGTTGTTAACTGTTTTAGATCTGCTCTTTGATTGGCTCTCCCAGGCAAAGCAAGTACAGACGCAACAAGTGTCATATCACAGAGAATTAACTCTTGTCGATAGTGACGATGAAAGCCAAGAGGTGACTAATGAAGAAAATGTCAATGGCGACGGTAATAGGTCGGGAGGCCAGAGTGCTGAGGAGAATGATGCTGACAACGATGCTGATAACGAGGATGCAGGGGAAAAGGAAGTAGACTTTGAGGAATCAGAAGATGAATGGGACAGATCACTTATGAAACTAAGTTCTAGTTATGAGGTTGAACCAACTGCAACGGCACCACTTAAAATGCACTTTGACAAGATACGTTTGCGCATACAGACGTTGGCGAACCAACAAACAAAGTGGAACTCCTTGAAGAGGCTATCCGAAGATCAAAACGATAAAACCTTAGCATTATCTCCCCGGAGTGCCCTATCAGAACCAAAAGAGGACGTAGTCATTCGCAGAAAAATGATTAAGGAGTTGGCAAAGTTACTCCACCACAACAAGAAGAATTTCGCCAAGAACCACTTGACTCGTCGTTTCTACCACTCCCACTGCGAGAGAAGAGACATTGTGGTTCTCATCAGGGAACAATTTGATGAGTTGGTCTCCGTAGTGTTGGCTCTATTTGATTACATCAAACCTTCAAGACTCGAAGATTTTAGAATAGCATGTCAAGTACAAGAAAGAAAAAGAAGCGTGATTGTCCTGTTTGGTGGCACGAGCGGAACAGGTAAATCTACACTGGCATCATTATTAGCTTCGCGCATGGGTATAACCAAAATATTAGGTACGGACAGCGTGAGACACCTTCTTCGTGGATTCATCACCAAAGATCAAGAACCATGCCTCTTCACTTCCACATACCATTCAGGAGAGGCCATCAAACACCTACCACAATATCAACACCTCACGAACGAAGAATTATGCATCGAAGGTTACAAGCAACAATGCAAGGCCGTCGTACAATACTTGGACAAGATCATCACCAACTGCGTCAACAGAAACGAGCCCATGGTGGTCGAAGGTGTACATTTAACGCCCGACTGCGTGATGGAATTACTTCGGAGACATCCTACCTGCGTAATACCTTACGTAGTTTACATTTCAAAATCAGAAAAACACAAGGAGAGATTTGCTTTCCGCGCCAGATACATGACTTTAGAACCAAGGAACAATAAGTACGTAAAATACTTTCACAACATTCGAACCATTCAACAATACATTTGTGATCGTGCCGACTTCCTTAACATTCCAAAAATAGACAACACCAACATCGACAGGTCTCTAGCAGCCTCTCACTCAAGCGTGTTCAAGTGTTTGAAACGCTTGTCCAAATCAAATGACTCCATGTACGATCACAAGACTGACAAAGCAAAAGTGGTACCACCAGTACAATACGCTTCTTGGAGCAGTAGAAGAATGTTGAACGCTATTCGCAAAAAGAGAAGTAGTTTGAGCGAACATGTGGACTCTACAGAACAACAAGTGATCCAACAACAATCGCACAGCAGCAGCAGCAGCAGCAGCAACAACTTATCGAACCGGAACCAAGCACAAATGGAACTCATCACTTGGAGTCAGAAGCGATCAATCATTATCAATACAGCGATTCATCCGCATTGTCCGCTGCAGAGCACAGTATTGATTTACCTCAAACACATAACACTATTACATCACCACTAACTTTGATTCCGAAAGCACAGCTAAGAAGAAAACACGATGAAACTGGTAGTGAGAGGGGACAATTTGCAGATTATGAATTGTCGTCGCAGAGCGAGAGTTCTAGTCCGTTTCATAGATCGAAGAGCAAGGATCAATTATCAAGAAAACACGTACCGACTGTTGATGAGATGTTTTATGCAAGTCCTGCCATTCCAACCGTGAAGAAGGGAAAGAAGAAGAAAAAGTTACTAGACAAAAAGACTATATTTCAATCTAGCACTGATGAGGAGCAGAGTAGCACTGATGGGGACGATGACCCTGAGATGTCATCTATTGTTGCAGCTTTATCAGATCATGTCGAGACTAATGTAAATGTAATGTAAAATATAAATAACAGAACTATATTAATTTAAGATTCCCATTTTATATGGTGCCATGTGATTGAGCTGAATTTTGACAAAGATGCATATATTAACGTTTATATATCTTTAACAGTTGATAATGTAATTATGAATGGAACTTGTACAATTTATAATAAACTTATAACCCGACCTTAACTCAGTTGGTTTTTCCAATTCAACACAGAGTGCGTGACTGTAGTGTTTCTAACATCATGAAGTCGCTGGTTCGATTCCGGCAGGTCGGATTCTTTTAAGTTCTATAAAGCGGAATCATAGACTACTTTTTTCTTCATGACGCTCTGTTTTCTATCATTTGTTAATGTGATCGAAGAAGTTTATTGGTTGTGTCGAGGATATCAAAGTAAATACTTGGATTGGTCTGACAAGCGATCCGTTACCTCATCTTTTATAGCAGTCGGCCAGAAATTCGCTTTAATCTTGTCTAGACACAGGTCAATTAGTGTAGTGTTCCTTAAACGTTGGTTTACAAAAGAAGGAATGATCGCACAAGATATTTTGAACATGTACCTTAATGAAGCTTTGCTTTGGTAGGGAATTGAACATCACTAGCTGACTGAGTAGGGCTACAACTGGACATGATGAGGAAGAAACAAGATCATATGCAAAAGCATCAACAAGTTTTTCCAAGGCACAAAGATCCATATCCTGTGCAATATCAATTGAGGTAACTATTGATTGAAGATATCAATCCACTTAACACTAATATCAGGAAGACAGCCTTAAAAAAGATATTTACCATGAGGTAAGTTTGACACAAAGTGATGGAACGTTTGAATTAAAAGCTGCTCCGGACTTACAAAACAAAGATTAAACAACTTGACAACAAAACCACAAACTCACAAGGTTCAGAGGTAGAGTGTTCTGAAACAGAAGAAACAACAGAAGACCACCATAAGCAAAACAGAACATGCGATCATGATAAAAAGCGAACAGCTGATGGTCTCTTTAACCAAGAGTTGGAATCTGAATGGTACTGCACCAGTGACGACGAAAGTCCCAAGCACAAGAAATCAAAAAAATCACATAACATTAGACAAGAATTTGAAGAGGAAACAGTCATGACACAAACCACCACAACAAAAACATCAATCAAACGAAATTCAAAAAGACAAGATCTCTTGGAGGAAGTCTACACTAGTCCAAGTCCATCCACACCACCACAAGAAGAATTCAACTCTAGTCAAGAACCTTCAACGACTGAAGACAATCACCATCAAAACGATCAGTTAACGGATTGGATCAAGGGCTGCATCGTGACAAATAACACTAATGTGAGTTGGAAACATGTTGCAGGATTAGATGGAGCCATTCAAGCATTACATGAAGCAGTCATTCTACCAATCAAGTATCCACACTTTTTTAATGACGACAGAAGACCTTGGAGGGCCATTCTACTATATGGACCACCTGGTACTGGTAAAACTCATTTAGCCAAAGCACTAGCAACAGAGTCAAAATCAACATTCTTTTCGGTGTCATCGAGCGACTTGTTGAGTAAATGGATGGGAGAGAGCGAAAAGTATGCTGATTTTTTGAATCACCTCACTAACGTTGTATAGGATGGTGCGTGGATTATTCTCGATGGCGGAAAAGAAAAAACCATCCATTATATTCATTGATGAAGTGGATAGTTTGGTCACTGCACGTTCAGAAAACGAGAGCGAAACAGCACGAAGGATCAAAACGGAATTTCTCGTCAGGATGCAAGGATTGTGCGAAATGGATGGTGTCGTGGTATTAGCAGCAACCAATGTACCATGGGAATTGGACCCTGCCATGAGAAGAAGATTCGAAAGACGTATTTATGTTCCACTGCCGGATAAAAATGCTCGTTTCAAGATTTTATCGTTAAGCATCAAACACACCAAGAATTCGCTGACCCATCAAGACCTGATGGAAATTGCAGATGAAACAAACGACTACTCTGGATCCGACCTTTCTTGTATGGTGAGAAATGCCCTCATGGAACCCATCAGGAGGCTGCAAAATGCCACCCATTTTAAAAAGTGCAAGAGCACAGGAAAGTATGTTCCTTGTGAGGAATCTGATTTTGAAGGTTCGGCATGTAACCTGTTCCAACTCGATGGCGAACATGTTTTAAGCCCACACGTCACCAAACAGGATTTCATGACCAGTTTGGCAAGATGGAGACCCAGCGTTAACAGGGCTGACTTTGTCAAACATGAGGAGTTTACGAAAGAGTTTGGGCAAGATTGAATGTAAAGTCATTTTATATAAAATATTTACACGACTCTTATACTTTGATGTTACATTGAATATTTGTTACACTTGTCTAGAAGTTGATTAGGCCATTACTGTCTGTTGCACAGGAAGGTTATTAAGTTTGTTTTGTGGCGTAGGTGAGGGCGTCCTTTCCCTAGCCTCAACGTTACTGTAATCCATTCCATTAACATATACCATAGCATACTCGTAACCCTTAGAGTCTAATTTCTTGACGCATACTCTAGAGGGATCTATAAACATAACGACAGGTCTGGGCATGGCGTCTTCAAAGTCTTTTTTAGGAATGTTACATGTTCTTGCTACTCTGAGAAGTAAATCGTCAGTTTGAAGTTCGTCGACAAGGATGGCCCTATATCCGGACCCCCTGACTGGTTCATCTTCATACCAATGACCCAACAATTTAACCTCAAGTTCGTTTTCAAGAATACTCACAAAGTTTTGTACTTGTACTTCTGAGTTTATTTTCTTCTCAATCTGTTTCCCCCACCAAGCTGCTGCAGCGCGTATTTCGTTCCTCATGTCAGTTTATATCGTTTTAATTTTTTTGCAAAGTTCAACTTGAGAAGAGGTTTGAAAAGGACTTCACGGATTTAGAAACCTAATAATAATATAACTGCAACATTATGATTGGCTCTAATAATCATACATATTTGGACAATTGACTCAATCAAGGGCTACATCGAAAAGGAACAACGATTCAGATGATGTCTCAGTAAGAGTATCAAGACAACAAAGAATCGAACCTGTTGACAATAAAAATATGTACGTGGATGTATCTGCGACTATACCAAGTATAGCAATTTTGAGGAAAAATAATCCTTTGTAACAGTCATAACAGTTTGATGTTTGTATCTCCGTTGGATGAGGCAAATTCTGTAATGTATCAACTGAAAATTAAATCAGGAACTAAAGGATATCTGCGATGTGTTGCAACCAGGTTAACGGTTTTGCTACACGACAGCACATACATTGTGGATGGATGATCCAAAAGGAGTAGTGATTGGATGATTTAGACTACCAGATAGTGTTGACTGGGACAGGATGATAAAAAAGAATTAACTTATGACTGGAAAGAGACATTTCACATGGGTTGAATGGAGTATGAATTGAGAGCAACAATGACGAAGAGCAAGAAATATAACAACCAGACCCAACATTTCTCACAATCAATAGTGGCGGCAACAGATGGCGATAAGCTGTACAATTCAAAGGTCCATCTTACAGAGTTGGTATACATCAAATTAGATCATCGTGATGTAAAGAAATGTGAAATATAGAACACATCCTATTTTAGTGTCGTTGTTGAACTTTTTTCTAGATTGCGAGAATTAGACCGCGATAGGTGGACACCATCTGTGTCTGATGAATTGGTAACGCATCCTCATTGTGACATCATTTTTCGAATGTTTTGTTCAATTCGAAGCATTAATGTAGTGATTAATAAATTAATTTTTCGAAGTTTGCAAGACAATTGTGAATTAGTCTGATATTGTTGTTCGCCTTCTGATAGTGTATTTTTGGATGTTTTTGCTTCTGCTTATATTATGCCAATCTCGGTAGCAGATAGTCTGAGTTTGTTTGTGGATAAACGGTAGTGACATTATAATCAGTACAAAGACGATCATCTTTTACAATTTCCCGAAAGTATCACATAATAACAATAATTAAACCAATCAGCATACACTAGTATAAATAAAACAACCTAATGTACATAAATATTGAAACTGCTTGAAATGATGAAAACCAAAAGTTATCTATGATGAAAGTTATTTCCCGTTTCATCTTGTTTAGCAGTGGATAATTATCCAGTTCTTATAAAATGGGGAAATATAAACACGACACAAACATTAAACATGAAAACTACAATCATCACTTTATTGGCAGTCGCAGCCATTGCATGCTTTGTTAAGGCTACTTCAATATCATTCTCAGATGGAACCAACTTCTACGTACCAAAGAACAACCAAGTCCTCAAGTACACAGGCCACAATGTTAACTTCGTACATGCAATCAATGTACCTGAAGAAAACATGATTGGTACTACATACGATGGAGTTGTCGATCGAATCAACAAATATCTATTCTTGGTATCTGGAAGAGAAAACAACTACTTCATCTCTAAGATTCTTCTCAACACCCATACCCTAGTGCAAACCCGAAAACTCAGTTCCAAACCTTTTGGACCAGTATACGCTGACCAAGAATTCTTTTACTACTTGATCAACAAACCAAACGCTGTCAACACCACCCTAGCTAGATTCCCCATCGACGATATTTCTGGTGAACCAGAAACACTCGAACTACAAGGACTAGTGAAACAAGTTGGTCCTCGCCCTGATCCAAGAGATGGTTTCAACAGTGAGATCGACTTGGTTGCTTACTACACTGGTCCAAAAGGCCTTCTACAACGTACTTCAACTCGTGCTTACAACGTCATTCCAGCAATTCCCATCAGAGAGGACAAGGTTATTTTATGGGTTCAAAATGGTTTCGCTTATGACATCTTCGATCGCGATGGCAACAAGGTGGTCAGCTCATTTACATTCTTGACTTCTTCACTAAATGCAACTGGCAACGAAGCAGTTGTTGGAGCATCCTCTGATCTCGTACACGCCATCCAAGAAGATAGGTATCAACGTGGTTCCCTTCATCTTAAGGTTGCTGATAATAAATATCTCAAACTTGATGATGGATCACTAAACAAGTCAAACCAATTTAATCTAGAGAATGCAGCTGGTATCCTACCAAGAGTCGATAACAACAAATTGCACTATGTGGCTAACCATGTCCTCTATGTGTATGATGTCACTAATGGAAACCTAAAGAAGACAAACATAAACAATCAAGATTGCCCACCCTGCCCATGTGGCGAAGCTCACCTGTCTGGAGATAACAATGCCTCACCAGCAAGAAGTGGCCCTAACAACAGCTGCCCAACTTGCAAACCTTGCCCAACTACTCAAGCACCAACGACCACAACCGCTGCTCCTACCACGACTTCACCACCAGTTCAATTGACTCCAAAACCAACCACATGTCCACCTTGCCCATGTGGCGAAGCTCACCTGTCTGGAGATAACAATGCCTCACCAGCAAGAAGTGGCCCTAACAACAGCTGCCCAACTTGCAAGGCCTGCCCAACAACAAGAACTCCAACTCAAAACGAATCCGGAGAAGACAATGCCAGAGCAGCAGACTCTGCATCAAGCACTATTATCGCCGGAGCTGTTGGAGCTGTTGGAGCTGCTGCGGTTGCTGCTGCCATGCTTTAATAAATTTAAATGTCAAAAAATTACAATTTTATTTCTACACTATTTTTGATATATATACGGATCCACTAATGGTTGTACTTGCAACAACTTCAACACAGCAACAATGATACCCATCAATCCCTCGCCAGCAATCAACCCACTACTCACCGCAAAAAAGTATTCTTTGGATTCCTTTGGCCACCCACGCCTCCACAGCACGTGAATAACGCTACCCGTAAACATTGCCAAACTTTGTTTAGGCGGCACTATAAACCCAATACCAAACGCCAACGCGCTCGGAACATAATTAGCCGCATGCTCTCCCCACACGAGCGACACAATCTTCCCAGTCAACGCCAACATGAACCCAAACAATGCACCGCCCAATATACCCCAGTTACTATACAATGGCAATGCACTCAAACCCTCCGATAGCATTTCTGCCACGGCCTTCCATGCATTTGCAGCAGGTGCTGGTAGTTGACTGCTTCCGATCTGATAAGCGTTATCGTACAAGTAATAAATGGGCACGCAGAATAAAATTCCACACAAGATTCCCAGCGATTGCGCTATGAATTGTTTTTTTGGCGACACTCTCAGGATGTAACCAGTCTTCAAATCCTGCATCATGTCTCCGCATTGCGAGGCACCCGCGGCGACGATGCCTGCGGATAGCAAGTTCGTGCTGATTTGTTTGGGCGCCAATCCAGCAAATACTAATTGTGTTACCTTTCCCATGCCTCCCACAGGATTAATGTCCGTCTCTCCTGCACATCTCGTTGCGATGATGCTCAATAACATTCCGAGTGGAATGGATGCCCACACAAAGTAATATTTAATGTCGAACACAAAGTGACCGATCAGCGTCAAGAGTACGGTGCTGCAAAGTAGACCTAGTACTGGCCAGTACCATGGTATCATGTGCGAATCCACCTCTTTTTGTTTGATCTTGTCCGTCGTCGATTGTTGGATGTTTTCGTCGTCATCGTCTTTTGCTTTTGTTCGACCGCGACTGGTGCTGGCTATGCGTTTGGCAACGTTATAGAGGGCCAAGAATACAATTTTGCTCGTGAAGAGAAGTTGGACGGCAGAGTCAGCCGTCATGATGGCCACGCCCACCCATAAGATCCAACCGCGCACACCATTGTATTCTAGGACGTGACCGGTCACCCAATTGTTACCCTTGATGACGGGACCTAATATGCCGTAGCCTACAATGCCTCCGAATAACATACTGGCCGTGGCGCGCATGCCGCTCAGCATACCTCCACCGGTAAGGAGGGGGTCCAAGTATAGCGTGAAGCCCAAGGAATGTAATGTGTTTGGCATGGGCGGTTCTTCCACCATTGGGATGAAGAATACCAAGAGCGACCATAATGCTGCACCAATGCTGTAGTATAACATGATCTTTGCTTTACGAACTGTTTCTGCTCCTTTTGCGAACATTGCTTCAATTGTATTTGCAGTTGCCGTGCCTGATGGAAATTTTAACTTGTCTATAATGATCATCTATGGAAATTAGAGCAGAGTTGCCAAAGTTGTTACTTGTTTGCGAAGCGGTACTGCAAAATATACGCCAAAGAAGGCAACGCTTAGTGCCCAGGCAAATAGCTGCCAAATGTCATACTTTTCTCCTAACAATTGTAATGCAGGTATGGAGCTCACGAGCCCAGCAGTACTCGTCATCGTTCCTGCTGATGAGGCAGCAGTCACAGCCAAACATGTTTCGTACTTGCTAAAGGGAACTACTGGGTTGATAACTTTGAAAACTCCAATCGCGATAATCGAAGCAAACACGGAGCCACCTTGGGTCCAACCTAGAATTGAATAAATTTAAATTGATAAAAAAAGTTGCGTGCCTGTTCTGAGTCCAAAGTTAACATTGATTGCTGCTACAAGCACTCCAATCAAGCACCCAACAAGTATGGCCCTAAATGTGAACTCATTGTGTTCTTTATATCTATCGTATTCAGAGGGATCATAATCAATAACTGGAGGATCTGGATCCTCCAACTCTTCGTTCGAATCCTCCGAAACTTCGTCTTCGACAGGTACATGTCGGTATCCCTCCTGTCTTATTGCTTCGTGTGGAGCTCTAAAATCATTACCGACTTGACTAGCACTCCCTACTTCCCTCTCAGACATGAGTGATGGTTAGGAAAAAGGTTTTGTATGTCCTGACGTTGAAATGACGCGCATCCAAATCAACCAAGAGTGATTAATTTTTGAACAAGTTGATGTGAATAGAACTCTTCAAGCTTTATTTTCAGATAATTTAGAGGACTGTTTTTCAACAAATTCATTATACACCTTTTCGATTGCGGGATCCAACGGCAGCATGCCCAGCGGTATCTTGTCAATTTGAGTAAAACATACATTCAAAACATTTCTCTTTTTTGGTTGGTGAACAGAAGTTTGAGCAGGGAAGTAGGCGAGCGTAATGCTCTGATCAAAACTAAACAGAAAAGTAAACCAACTCTTTAATTGAGATTTGCCCATACACATGAGCAGGAAGGTTTTCCATTTATAATCCTTATCCTCTTTACGCTGCACATTCATCTGCGTCACAATCATTATGGATGAAATAACATAATAACAAAGAATCTCGTCGCCCTTCAATATTTTGGTCCTGTCGACATGCAAACCCTTCATACGCTCTCTCGCGGCGGTCACAAAGTCCCAAATGTGATTTTTTGTAAAATAATTCGGACCAACAAATCCATCGAGAAGGAATGCAGTTATGGAATCTGCAAACCTTTCACACTTTTCATTCATATTTTGTATTTTTATTGGGTCCTTGTCAATAGCAAGCGCATCGTCCTCTGCGCCATCCATCTCTAAATTGCTCATGTATAATTCCAACAAGTGCATAGCCCTTACTCTAACCAACCTCGTCAAATCGTCGGTTTCGTCAGTTTCTAGTCTTTCCAGTGCCACTTTTACGCTTCTCTTTTGTTCAATCACTTGTTGTTTGTATGCCAACATTTTATCTCTAATCTTTTTATTTTCGTCCATGTTGACAATCTCCCTCAAATCACACATCTCCAATTCCATGTCCTCTATGACTTTGGCTAGTCTGTGCATCTGATCGATTGTGGTGTCTCTGTATGCCTCCAACTCTTGTAGCTGTTTATTTTTTTCATTACAATCATTTTTGAGCTTGGCTATAGTAGCAATGTACTCTAGCTGGTGACTTTCCAGATCGGCAATCATCTTGTCCTTTGAATGATCTTTAATGTTGTATGAGGACTCCCTATGAACGGTGTTAATGTGGTCTAGCTCATCATTAGCTGTATTGAGCTCTTTTTTCAAGGTTTGGTTCTCTTTGATGCTGTCCTGTAACAAAGATTTGATCCTTTGGTACTCTTGGAATAGCTCAAAGTTGGACATTGGAGGTGGACTTGAGTTCAAAAGCTCTGATTCAAACTTTTCCTTAATGTTGTTTCTCGCTTCATCTGAGCGAGGACTCATGATGGAGATTGAGCTCACAATTTCTGCATGGGTTTGCGAATGTGTGTCATCAGAGTCAGAGTCGTCGGAGTTGATAATGTTCAAAATGTCATCAGTTTTGATTCTACGATTACTTTTGCTGGTGGGAATTTGACTACTATCAATGCTAATCGATCTCCTATTCACCTTTGGGTCTTTTGGTTCTGACGATTCGCTTTTATTTGTGAGGTTGTCTGGAGTTTTTGTCGTGTTCAATAAATTCATGATACCATAGTGCTGGTCCGTGAGAGATGCAACCGCCTTATGTATTGGAGTGGATTTGCACGTTTCAACGTTGATGCTAAACTTCAATGTCAAATTTTGGTTATAAGTGGGGTCTATAAGCTTGAACTTTATGCTTTCGAGAGCAGTATTATTGATGTAATCGGACACATTAATTTTGATTGGTTCACAGAGTGGTTTGACCTGCTGTCATTTAATTGTTTTTAAAGTGTGGCTTACCCCTGTAACGAAATACATGTCTATTGTTCTGGATTTGAATTTGCCACCGCCCTTGGAATATAGCTTTTCGGTGAACATCAAAGATTTGTTTATATCAAGGTCGTGACTCCCCTCACTCTTTTGGGACCAAGTGACTTGATGCTTCTCTATTATAGTATCTCCTTTGCGTCTCACATCATTGTCCACCTTCTCCTCTGAGAAGTATATGTATCCACGAGAAGGAACATTTTTCTGCACTTTAGTCTGCCTCCAGCTTAGCCCAATAGCTCGAAATCGTGTAGGCAATCCGAGCAAGCAGTGTATGTCAAATGTTATATCGAAAGTTTCTGTCTCTGTCTTGAATAGAGATAACATCAGCTTTTTGTAAAAATAGCTCAAGTTATGACCTTTCTAGAAAAGGTCCTTCAACTAGCATTGCCACAAAAATGCTTTTAAAATTTAAATGTGCCAAGATCCAATGTGAACATGTCAAAATGCGTCAATGAGCAGTCCAGTTTACAAAATTTATTCAAGTTCACAAGATGGAAGTTATCAACCTAGACAGCGATGAGGATGATATTGTGGAGGTCTCATCCTTCGTCACAAAGAAGACAGTAGTAACACCCAATCGAAACAGTTCGGAATCAACTATCATACCAACAATACAAAGAAGAGACAGTACCCTTCTGAACACGTCTATTGATTTAGATTCTGACATTTACGATTTGATACTCGGCACAAAAGAATCTGATCTTCGAAAAAAGCACTGTAAGGATGTCGTGGAAGATTCTATGGAGGTTTCGGCCCCAGAGTCACCAAAGCCAAAAAAAAGAAAACCTGAAGTCACCAAAGAGGTAGTAACCGCAACAAAAAAAAGGAAGCAAAACACTTCCTCATCCCAACAAGATTCACAACCCACGCTGTCGCAACAATCAACACAAAGTGACGACGAGGGCTATGATTCATGCTCCTCCACATCAAGCACACAATCTGCGAAAGAATACAAAAAGGTGACGAAAGACTTTGTAAGACGCGCCAAAGGCAGCTACGCTTTGGATGAACTAAACATTCAAATAGATTCCAACATGATTAAAAGTGTTGGAGGGAAATCAATCAAAGAACAATTAGAACTTCACTTTGACAAATCCCGTATACTAGTGCAAGACCTAGATGTAGCACATTCCATCAAATGGACAAGATACCTCCCACTTGATTATGTAAATTGGTTGCAAGAATGTGCTAATAAAAAATTAAAATCCCATCGTCCACAGGATGGTGTTGTTAAAGTAGAAATTAATAATTATTGTTTGGTCCGTATACCCGGTGACACCATGGTCGAACTTATCCAGGCCAATACTCTTGTAGAATATGTACAATGTTTAAAGCAGCACCTGTGTGAACAATCCGATCTCACAAATAATCTTGAAATGTATCAAGATTTATCCAAACCATTAACCATTATACTGTTGATGGAGGGCCTGCATTCTTTTATAAAGGGCATAGAACAAGCCAAATACAAACGCATCATGGAGGGTAAGAAAAAGACAAAGGATTCCGTACCTGATATTGCACTTCCTAATATTGAAAAAGCTCTTTTAGAGATGCAATTGATCCATGGCGTGAGAGTATTTGAGACGGTGAATGCTGCGGCAACTGCACAGTTTATTGCACAAATGACAAAGAATTTGGCAGAGGCTCCTTACAAAAAAAGGACAAGCGTTCTTGACTTTAAATCTTCGAGTGCGACACCATTCAGTTTGAGTACTGCTGGTGGTGGCCGAAAAAAACAAAGCTTACAAGAAGTATGGCGTAAACAACTCACAGAGGTGCCCTCAGTGTCTGAGAAGATTGCGAATGCTGTGGCAGATAAGTACCCAAGTGTGAGAACGCTACTTCGGGCGTATGAGGAGTATGAAGGTGATAGCGAGAACATGTTGAAGGATTTGCAAGTGGATCAAAAGCGAAAGGTTGGTCCTGTGGCATCTAAATGTATTTCAGAAATTTTTGGGGCAGATGAATAAAATTTGTTTTCAAGTGATGGTCGTTTGTCATCGATACTCTGTAATCTCTTTGAAGTCCATAAGGTCTAATCAAGGTGTGACATTCAATTTTCCAAAAGCCAACCCCTTACAAAATTCTGGCGGGAAAATTTTCAGACAAGAAAGACGATGCCATCAAATGACCAATTCACTACTATCGCAGTTGTTGGACAACGTATGTATTATATCAAATCAAAATATCCTGACCGCCTTAGCGCGAAGTGGTAAATCATCTCTGATTTTGAAAATCACAGGAGACAAATCTGACAAAGATAAACAGGTTTTTTATTCACAACTCCATTTGTACTTATCAAAAGAATCCACGATTATTACCGCCCAAACACTTTGAGTTGGATGCGTCCTTCGGACAATCCGTACATTTACTCTTTCTAGAGATCAATGAAGAAAACCAACAAGAAACAGATTTTATTTTGGGAGAATCCAACATTGTTCTGGTAGTTGTCGACATCAACTCACAATACCAAAAAGATGAAGTAAACAAATGGATTGAAAGGTCTAGGAAGCACAAGGTAACAAACACCTTCCTTCAATCTAATTTTCATCAGAAACCTATCTTTGTCATTCAAAGCAAAGCTGATCTTTTGGAGGGAGAAGTTGAAGATTTAACAACGCTTGTAGAGGTACAACAACAACAGCGACAACAATACATTAACACAACATGAAGAGATACGAAAAATACCAATACTGTGGAACAACATCAGTAAAAAAGAAGAGAGGAGTGGAAGAAATAGTGGGTGCCCTGTGCCAATTCGCACTGTTCCCTACGGACGTCATTTTTGATGCAACATCAAAAGTAACACATACAAAACATTCATGTTAACACAATAGAATTTAAATAAATCATCGGTACCTGCTTTTGAAAGAGTATTTTGGATCCTAGATCGTGATGGAGACGGTGAATTGTCACAAACAGAGTTTACGGAGCTGCTATCAATCTTTCAATCCTCTGATCCAGAGATCAACATTGAGAAGCCATCAGGGTGCAATCTGATATCCTATCTAAGCATCATCAAGGACCTCATGCAACTAAACAGGTTTGATCTGGTGTGGACACTGCTCAGAGAATTTAGTTACCAAGATAATCTACAGGTCGATGATGTTGGCATATCGTAAGTTGACACCACTCACATTGTTGCTAATCATGACAGACAATTATACCTACCGGAGCACAATCCAGCAACCGACATTATTGTACTGACGAATTATGGAAGGGACGTACTGACAGCATTGTTCAAACGCATCGACACGGACTCTGATCTACTTTTAAGCCAACAAGAATTAACGAGCGCCTTCATGTTCGTACCTCTCAAGGACAGTCTGATCACTGTTGCCGATCAATTCACAAACGGTCACGACATGTGCCAATCAGTACACAAAAAGATGACATTGGTGGGATGGTTGGCGCTGTGGAGCTTCACGACCAGACAAGATCCACAGGCGCTGCTACGATGCCTCGTGTTTTGGGGAATTCCAGAATCCATCCTGTCAAGGACGCTACAAATCAAGAAGAAACGTGATTTTAGAAATGGTCCACAAGACATGCCCGACACCATACAATGTTACGTATTTGGTGCCGCCAAGAGCGGAAAGACTTGCTTGATGAAGAGTTTGATTGGACAAGAATTCGATCACGAATACAGCGCCACCAACGAACAGCACAGCGTGGTGAATGTGGTTGACTATCGGGATCAACGGTACTATTTGGTGGTTACGGAGTTTCAAGACATTGAGGTGCCCGTCATTTTGAAGAGATTAGAAAACATGAATCAATGTGATGTAGTTTGTTTGGTATATGACGCCAGCGATCAATTTTCTTTTTTGCATTTGAGCACCGTCCAAAAAGACTTGTCCAAAACTCTTCCTCGCTTGTTTGTTTCTTCCAAGGTTGACCTGCAAGAGGTTGACCAAGATTTTGATGTGACGCCCGAAGAATATTGTGACCGTCTGCAATTGGTGAGACCGTTACGCGTTAGTGTTGCTGGTGCAGATGATGCGCTTCACATTTCTGAGCTCTGGAAGGAACTCGTCCTTGCCGCTGTGAATCCTGATCTTGCTTTGCCAGAGTGGGAGGAGAGCGAGGATAGCGACGAAGAAGAGGAGGAGATTGTGCCACGAGAGGTACCAAATGTAGTGGTCAAAAGGGTGGTGAGGATTGGTCTTGCAGTTGGTGTTCTTGCCGCTGTAGGGTACGCAGTGTATAGATTTGGGTTTAAGAAGGCAGAATCAAAACAATAAAAGTATTTATTTGCCCAAATTGTAAGTTGAAGTTCCTTCCACAATCTTGATGAAATCAATGTATGAGATCCTCTTCTTGTTTTTGGGGAAGAACCTTCTTGCTAGAGCTGCCACTTCTTCATCGCTAATGTTCATTTGCATGTTTCCGCATACAGCTTTCTTGAGCTCTGGCTCTCCAATCATTCCATCTACAGATCTATCGCTCAGCACTCTGAAAGTGTCTTGGAATAATAGTCTGCGATTTTCAATCTTGGTCATAAACATTTTGAACACTCTCTGCTCCAACACAGCATTATTGCTCTCGTCTTCTGCGTTTTGTAAATGTTGTTTGTGGCTAGCGTCGGTATTTGTCTTGAATACAATTCTTCCATCTAGTTCAGGATTTCTGAAATCGCTTGGCTGAATGCATTCGGAGAACTCGTTGTAGTTGAGACAACCATCACCATCACTATCGAATGATCTCATGATTGTAATTACTTCCTGCTCTGAGACATTCATTTGTAGCTTGTTAATTACAGTTCTAAACTCGTTTAGAGAAATCTTTCCAGAGCTGTCTGTATCGACTGCTCTAAATGCATCCTTCAAGCGTGAATTCTTCAAGAGAACGTTCTCTCTAAGACGATGCAACACTTGCTCCAAGTCTGCTTTAGCAAACACTTGTGGTCTACTCTCCATGTATTTGACAGTATGTTCATCAGTCTCATGCAACAGGAATCTATGACTGTTGATGAAAATAATTGCACCAACAAAGAGATCTGATGCTTTATAATAATCGCCATCTGGGTTTTTAACCCTCTGTCTTTGAAGGAACTTTCCTCCTATGATACCTGAGTTTCTTTGAGTTGGTTCGAAAATACTGACAGTGTCATCGGCTAGATAGAATGTAACAATAAATCTTCTATTTTGATCCTCGGGTGCAGAGGTCTCCATACGAGCTCCAAATCGCAAATGGTTCATGTCGTTCTCCATATACTTCTTAACATCTTTTTTAGGTGCTTTGAGAACCAAGTATTTCCATGATCCCAAAGAATCCTCTTCTGTTCCATATCCATTGTAGGGTGGGGGATCTACTTTTTGTGTCTTGACGGTAGCTGCCTTTTCTACATCTCTGGATGGATCTGGTACGGGGGTGAAATCTGTAATGCCATATTTTTTGTTAAAGTATTCTTTGGTGTAGTCATCGCAATCTCTCAAGAGGAATTTTTTAGAAAATACATCAATTTCGTTTCCAATCTGTAAATCTGTCTCTTCGTAGTAGGTTACAGGTTCATTCGGGCTATTTTTTGGTTTTGGTATTCTTTGACGCTTTACAAACACTGGGAATGGGTCTCTACCAGAGTTGGGTGGGTTGAGTTCAGAAATTTTAGTGGTATCATCTGCCAAGTAATACTCCAACACAAAATGTCTAAAGTCTCCATACAGATTCTCCCTATCATCCCAACAGCAGAAGAATCTCAAGACCTTTCTGTCATTCTTCAAAAACTGCTGCATGCTAGCTTGTTGCTGCTTTGAAGGGTTGGTGTGTCTTCCTTTGAACGAATATTCCAAGTATCTTTTGAAATCTTGGTCTATGGGGTTGAGTTTGTTAAATGGTGACATTGTCTTCTTCAACTCTTCTCTTCCTTGTGTGTACTGATCTTGTGGGAAATCTTCCACGTCATTTTCGGAAATATCGATACCAATTCCACCCAGGAATTCTTTCGTGAATCTGTCACATCCTACAATACGGAAAGTCTTTCCATAAAGAGTTACTTCGTTTCCAATGTTTAAATCTTCTAGCAAATAAAATTCACGATCGACACCTGGTTTGGGGATGCGATGTCTTTTTATCAATGCACCTTGTGGAATACCGGAGTTGTCTTGTTTTGGTTCTGAGACATGAATCGTATCATCCTCAAGATAGTAATATAGTACACATCTTCTGACTCTGTTGTTTTCTAGTGCACTCTCGTGAACCCCTTCTTTGAAGAAGGTATAAAATCTCAATACTTTACGATCTAATGAGAGCCACTTTGGACGACCATCCTCTCCAGTCTCGCTATCGCTTGAGGGTGACAAGGGAGAAATTGATGATGATTGCAGTTTCTGTGCAAGTTTCTCAGTGGCACTGAGCAATTCATCTTGATCAACAGGCACATTGAAGTCGTTTACTATTGGCAAAGAGTTACGATAGTCGAACACTTGTTTCTTATGATGTCTGTCCTTCATACTGGGATCCTCAAAGGTGTTCCCTGGAAGGAACGGAAGCTGACGAGATGATGATGAGTACATATCTCTTGATTTATTCGTTTTCTACGATCGAATTGTAAGGATTTGGTTTTTTACGCGGTAAATTATTGTTGACCAACCACAATTTTAGAATGTCACCGCCAAGACAAAAAGTGTCTTTCGGATGCAATTCGTTCGAACGAGAACAAACAACACCTGTCATCTCCATAAAAAATTAAGAAACTTAAAATCGATCGACAATTTATTCAAAGGTAACAAAAACTTTTCCAACATTCTTTCCAGATTGTAGATAATCAACAGCATCACAAACGCTCTCTGGACCCTTTGTGAATGTTTTAGCACAGTGTTCATCAATTGGCGCGTGAATCTCTCCCTTTTCAAGCATGCTCAACATGTCTTCGACGGCAGCTCTCCAAACTGGAATCTTTTCTTTATCAAACAAGTATGGAACCAAGAAGAAGCCACTCATGTGTCTGTTGCCCATCAACAATGTATTTACTAGAGTAGGTACGCTTGAGCCAGCAAATAATTTTTTCAATTGCTCCTTGCTCTGTGCATCTCTGTCGCTCTTGTATTGAGCAATTCCACCAATGATAACAAATCTGCCACCCTCTTTCAAATGGTTCAAACACGTGTGGAACATTTCTCCTCCGACACCTTCGTAGACGACGTCGACACCTTTTAGTGATTTGAGTGCTTGTCCCACATCCTCCTTCTTGTAATTGATGATCTTGTCGCAACCCAATTTTTTGAGTAATTCAACCTTGTCATCACCTCCACAAGTACCAATAACGTAATGGCCTGCTCTTTTTGCTAATTGAACTGCAAAAGAACCAGTTGCTCCAGCTGCACCAGTTACCAGAACCTTTAATGGTTTATCTGTCTTTTTGGAGAAATCCAAGTGACCACATTCCTTGAGCCCAAGATATGCTGTTGTACCGCTGATAATTATAGCGACGGCTTCAGGGGAACATTTACTAATTGGAATGACAATCTTGGCATCCATTACAGAGTACTCTGTAAACCCAGGCTATTTTGGTCATAACATCAACAAATGTAGAATACTAACGTTTGAGAAGAGCACTGCTTGACCCTCTTTTAGATGCTTCACATTTGATCCTACCTTAACAATTATACCACAGGCCTCACTTCCTGCAACGACTGGTGGGTCTTTATATTTCAAGGGACCGTAAACTCCGTTTGAAATCATAATTTCGCTACCCTGAACGCCTGCATACTTGTGCTTGACGAGAATTTGATTTGGCTTTGGTTCTGGAATTGTTGGGACATGGTCAATTTTTGATGCTTCTCTGTAATTAGAACTCTTCTTAACGAGCAACAATTGGTTGTAACCCTTGCTTGCTGAGGTATTTTGAGTAGATAACTGCGTTGGTTGGTATTCTACTGATGGTCTAAGGTGACCGCGAAGGATATCCAATCTATGGTGAGCTGTTTTAGACATTTTGTAAATTCATTTCGTGACAAGCAAAGTAGTTCATACGCAATGGGGCTTGAAAACAAAATTTTATTCACAAACTAACACGAACCAAGAATCAAAGGCCATACAAATTGTGTTGAGATACTCGAAGGCATAACGTGCAACACTGAGCTCACAACCTTATTGTACCAACCAGCATTAATCACAGGACCCACTCGGCTATACATGTGAGCGACAGATTCATATGCAGCATCTTCTGGAGTCTGCTCACTAAAGGGCGAACAAAGGGATCTCACTTTATCAGAAGCAGGCGTCGACGTAACACCCAAAACAGGAGAAGTCACATCTACACCATATTCTCTTGCTTCATCCCAAATACTCTTCGCCAAAACAGTTTGGAACGACTTGACCGCCGCATACATTGGAAGTTTCTTTGTTCCGAACAAACCAAGTATAGATGACACTATCATGATTCCCCCACTACCTCTCTTCTTGAATGAATTCAAAAATGAATTTACCATGAGGGAAGGTGTCTTGATGCAAATGTCAATAGAGTCCTGAATGTTGTTGGTTGTTTGGTTGTAGTAAGAACCAACAGAGTAATAAGCTGCGTTGTATACTAAAGATCCAACTTCAACATCTCTGGTCATGTCGTCCAAATCTTGTATGACTTGTCGTGTGTTGAATAAATCTCCAACCAATGCTCTTACTTCGACTCCGTACTGTAGACTAATGGCCTGTGATGTGTTGTGGAGTTTTTCTTTTGTTCTGGAGATCAAAACGAGATTGATTCCTCTCTTTGCAAACTGTCTTGCATAGGCCTCGCCTAATCCGTCAGAACCACCAGCAATAACGCACCATGGACCGTATCTTTGCTTAAAATCTTTGTCGTCAATAGCTTGTTTTTGAACGAGACGACTAGTGAGTGCAATGATCAAAGTAACACCAAGGAGTAGGATTGTTTTCATTTTTATACAGATCAGTAGGGCAAGTGGACAGCTTTATAGGTTGTGACATTCCCTTTTATGATTAATGAACGAAACCCCTCGGTTGATTTGTGAGACTGCGAACAGTGTTGGCCGATCAGATATTTGCCTAAAGGTGTGACAATAAATGGAGTATAATTCACTCTTATTAGAGTAATACATAATGCCAAAGGACTTTCAAAGAGTACGATAATACTCGCTCACTTCAGATGCCACAATACAAAAGAAATTTATAAATAAAATAGGAGAAAAATAAAAGTAAAAATGCGTACTTAATAAAAGCATTTGGTGTACAACATATTTTTTGTGTGGTGTTACATATAATCAATCATGTTAAGTGTCAACAGCAAAAAGCAGTTCGACCTTTACACTTTCAATTACCGATTGTATGCTCTATCATACAATTGGCTCCAAAATGACATCGGCTACCACCTCCGAAAGTACTACTCAAATCTTCTGTTCTAACGTTGGATTATTTTCTTTAAAATAATTTGTAAGATGGCCAACCAATAATCAATGCCCAATCCTTTTTCACAAGCACAGTCAATCTGACAAAAAAAGATTTGTGAAAAAAATACACGAAGCCCGACAGAGTGTGGTAAGTAAGCAACACGATGCCTCTTCTCTCTGTCACAATGATGTTCACATTCTGCAAAGCGATATAATTAATTCCAACCACAGACATACACGATTTTAACACACAACTTTGTCGCAAGTAGATGTTGATATATCATTGTGCAACATGAAAGAAGGAGCATTACATGTAACTTGTACTAACTGCTTTTTAGTTATAATAAATGGCTTCAACTTTTAGATTACAGAAGCGCTTAGCCTCCGATATTTTGGAGTGCGGCAAGGACCGTGTCTGGCTTGACCCCAATGAATTGAGCGAACTAGCTTTGGCCAACTCCCGTGATAGCATCCGCAAGTTGATCAAGGACGGTATCATCATCCGTAAACCCATCAAGATTAGATCCCGCTTCAGGTGGAGGAAGAGGCAAGAAGCCATTGCCAAGGGTCGTCATAGGGGTATTGGTAAGAGAAAGGGAGCCAAGGATGCTCGTAACCCATCAAAACTACAATGGATGAACAGAATGAGAATTCTACGTAGACTCCTTAGAAAGTACAAAGATGCCAATAAAATCGATAGACACTTGTACCACGAACTATACCTAAAGATCAAGGGTAACGTCTTCAAATCCAAGAAGAACTTGATGGAATACGTATTCAAGGCAAAGGCCGAGAAGCTCCGTGAAAGACGTGTTGAAGAGCAATTGGAGGCCAAGAAGGAGAAACAATCCAAGCTCAAGGAAAAACGTACCCAAAGAGCCGATAGAAGATCAAAGAGAACTGTTATGGAAGCAGAAGAAGCTGCACGTATCGCCCGCGAAAGCCAAAAGACCGAACAAAAGTAAATTTATAATACATTCTTGTTCTTTTGTTATACACTTTTCACAATTCGTCCTTCTGTAAATAAGTACTTCTAACAGTGTTAGGCATAATTGTCTTTATCACACAAGGTCATTTGGTGTGAACTAAAGTAATCTTCTCTATCTCTCAACGATCCATTGTTTTTGGTAAGAAAATGTCACATAATGCATCATTGCATTCGGTTACTGTTTGGTGGAATAGAACTTGAACAACAAGAAATGTATAGTTATAATTAAAAGTAAGTCGCATTTATTACATGGCTGCCTTTGACAAGCGAAATCAAAGACATGATAAAAAAAAGACATTGAGCAGTTACTCCATTTGAGCCTAATGTACATTAAATGAGTTGAAACAATTTGATCACTAACCTGTTCACCATACATAAGAGCGTTGCGGGCATTGTTGATAACTTGAATTACAGCAGATCCAACCACGACGAACAAAAGTAGAGCTAGAATGATACCTCCAACTTGTGATGCTTCCTCCTTCTTCTTTTTGGCTTCTACGGGTGTACCAGCAATAGCAGTGCCAGATGTCTTTCTTTGATGATCTTTGCTCTTTAGCTTTGCGAGTTGTGGGTTCACCATGTTTTTTGTTTTTGTTTAGAGTTGACCAACACGTGGAAAAGTCGTTTTGTGCCAGCCCTCTTACAACCTTTTGGACTCACCTTGGCTCAGTTCCTTCTTTTCGTTGACGAAGTCCACACTAATTGATTCTTGTAATTTATCCGAAAGCATCATTTCACCTAGTAATAATGATGACCTCGCTCCAACAACAAAAAAGACTTGCAAGAGGGGTTGAAAAAACTACAAGTTTAATAATAGAGCGAAGGCAATTAGTACAACTATTAGCGCTTTCGAGCAATGATGTGGGGTGGAGGAAGCACTCGTTACAGCATTTGATTTTATAAAGTCTAAATAATTGAATACTCTTGAATATGCTCCTCTATTTCCTTGCAGTCCACAACCTTCTGGTCCATAAGATGTGATACCGTACACAGTCCATCTGGTATCAGTAGTATTTACTTTGGAAACTACTGCTCCTCCACTGTCGCCTTGGCATGTATCCTTGCCTTTCCCATCACCAATACACAAAAAGTATGTTTCGTTATATTTGCCATCTGAGAAAGCATTGACACATATACTTTGGGCCACAATTGGAATTTGTACTTTTAAGAGCTGCGTGGGTTTTATTCCACTTTGCGTTAACCCCCACCCAGCAGTCCACATCAAAGTGCCAACCGCAGGGGAGCTAAATGTTGGTAGATTTAAAAAACCTATGCTCGCACTCTCTTTCACTGGGTTTGATAATTGTAGCAGAGCAATGTCGTAGTAATTATAAGCATCAGAAATGTAGTTTGGATGCGTTATAATTGTTTTCACGGACACTGGCCTGGTGTTCAGACTAACAGATCCAAGAATAACAAATGCCTTGGAAACATCTTTTTTGACTTCGAAACAATGTGCCGCCGTAAGAATCCATTCTGAATTTATCAAACCTCCACCACAAAATTCATATGTGCCATTGCCTAAATTATACCCAACAAAGACTTGGTACGGTAAATCTCCTAAACTCGCTGGCGTTCCACCCGATATTTTAATATCTCTACCAACATTATCAGCAGTTGAATAATGAACCAAACAGGCCAGCGCACAAATCAGCAACTTGAGATTCATGGAGTACTGTAGTCGAAATCAAAATTTTGTTTTATTTACAATAATCATTTTATTGACACAATTGTTGAGGTGGTGCAACCTCTGGTACAAAATCAAAATAACTGGATTGATAAGCAACTGTGTCCTTTTGTGATAACCTCCCATTTATATTCTCCATCACTTCCGGAACAGGTGCAGGTAGAATGTTAACCATGCTGGTCACATCTCTTGATTCAACTTTTTGAGTTTTTTGTGAGGCAGCCGCAGCCGCTTGAACACGTTGAGCTCTCTTCTTCTCTTCTTCTATTGCCTTCTGCTCGGCCTCCCTCTTTCTTTGTTCAATCTCCCGATCCACCTGGTCGTCATCTTTAAAAACTTTTCCTCCTTTTTGGTAACCTCCGCCTCCCTTGTTGTAATTATTATTGAATCCACCCGTATTGTTGTTATTGTATCTTGTATTGTTGTTGTTGTTATATCTTGCGTTGTTATTATTGTTGAATCCTCCTCCGAAAGTATTAGATGAAGTGTTTCCGAATACGCTACCGCCTGTGCTTGCAGTGTTGTTTCCGAAAACTGATGGTGTGTTTTGTGGTTTTGCAAAAGTGTTGTTGTTGTTCGTGTTTCCAAAAACGCTGCTGCTGCTGTTGTTGTTTGTGTTTGTGCTTCCAAAAACAGATCCAGTTGACGGCGTCGAGCCAAAAGATGACTGACCGAATGTGGAACTTGTTGTGCCGCCAAAGGCGCTTTCTGTTTTTACATTGTTGTTGCTTCCAAAGACGCTGCTTCCGAAGGCGGTGGGTGCGGTCGAGTTTGTTCCGAATGAAGAGCTTCCAAATCCTCCGCTCGTACTCGGTTGTGTGGAAGTGGCACCGAATGCACTGCTACCGAATGGCTGGGTGGATGAGCCAGTGCTCGGTGCAGATCCAAAGACGCTCCCACCAGTGTTTGTATTCGCTCCTGAAGAGCCAAATACTGAACTGCCAAAGGTTGTGGATGTTGATGCCCCAGAGTTACCAAAAATTGATGATACTGGGTTACCACTCCCAAACGCTGATGTTGGCTGTCCAAATGTAGAAGAGGACGTGGTTGAATTGCTATTGCCAAACACTGAGGAGGGTTGTGTATTCAGGCCAAATGAGGAACTTCCGAAAGATGTTGGTGCACTTGTTTGTGAAGACCCAAAAACGCTACTTGGGTTGTTGTTACTAGAGAAAGTATTCGATGTGGCTGTGTTTCCAAAAGAACTACTTCCGAAGCTGCTGCTACCAAATGAAGACCCTCCAAACACGGAACTGGTGGAACCGCCACTTGGAGCTGCACTTGCACCAAATACAGATGATTGATTGCCCGAAGCCCATACAGGTGTGTTATTCGCGAAACTAGACGAAGCGAAAGCAGATTGACCCTGTGATGAGCCTGAATTGAAAGGGTTTCGATTATTGTTGTGATTGTTATTGTTTCGATTGTTGTTGTTGTGGTGACCCCCTCCTCCCCTTCCTCTTCTGTTCGCCATTTCCTTAAACTTTTTGAAGAAGAATTCAACTCACATTGTAAATTACTATTACACAAAATTAGTGGGGTCAACCAAGCAACGACGAGGTGACGCATTGGAACTAATCGACCAAACACACTTGAGCAAGAAAAACAAGCATATAATTCAGTGCAATATAATTTATTACAATTTGGAGTTCATTGGGAACGCACGCATCGCTTGACGCACACCCAAATCAGCCATGATTTCTTCACTTCCTCCTAGAATGGCTGCAAACTTATAGGTCCTATGGAAACCCTCCACCACTCTTCCCATACCAGTCTTGGTGATTGCTCTGCCTCCGAATATTTGACAACTATCGTCGCTAATGTTATGAGCAACGCGAGTGCACCTCAACTTTAGCAATGCGATCGGACCGGCCAACTTTAACGCAGCCTCCTTATAATCCATCTGGTTCATTTGATGGGTAATTGATTCCAACCAAGCATGTACCGACTCGACCTCGCTAATCATGCTGGCCATCTTTTGTCGAATCACCGGTTGCTCGATCAACATTTTGTTAAAGACTTTGCGTTGATGGGACCACTTGAAGCACTCCTCGACCACTAATCTCATGGCTCTGGTCACGCTCGCCACGATGCACCATCTCTCATGATTGAAATTGAACATGATGACTTGGAATCCTTGACCTTCTTTTCCCAGCACATTCTCCACTGGCACTTTTACATTTTCAAAAGTAATGTAAGCAGTTCCTGCACTTGGCGAATAACTGGTTTTGATGGGATCTGTTTCTAATCCTTCCTGTCTTTCTATAAGTAACATTGTGATGCCGGAGTGTCCCTTTCCTGTTCTCACTGCGGTGGAGAAGTAATCGCAAAAGCCTCCGTTGGTGATCCACTTCTTGGTTCCGTTGACAATGTAATGTTTACCGTCGGGAGATAACTTTGCGGTGGTGGTGATGGCCGCTACGTCACTTCCGGCACCTGCTTCGGTGATGGCTAGGCAAATTTTCTTCTTTCCGGATAATACTTCAGCGACAACTCGATCTCTGAGGGGAGGTTTGCCAAAGTATAGGACTGGAGGAAGTCCAATGACCATTCCCGAACCAAGTCCATCCACATAGCCAGGGACTGCAATCTTGCTCACTTCTTCGTGTGCAATCATTTCGTGGAAGTAGTCAAACTCTTCTGGTTTTATGCCACCTGGTAGCGTTCCTCCCATTTTGCAAAAGGCGTTGAGATGTGGTCCTGGTCCAATTCTTGAGGCTAGCAAACCAAATCTGCCCATCTTCTCCCAGGTCTCGTCGGTTGGATACTCTCCAGAATCGTCCAGAGTTACTGCGTCCTTGGTAAGTTCATTCTCACAGAAGATTCTAACTGCTTTGCGGAATTCGTGGTGAGATTCATTGTAGTAGGGTGATGGCAATCCCTGGAAACCTCCTGCTTCTGCGTAGGGGACTTTGCTGATGTCACCTGGTGCTGGGAACTCCACTTTGGGTGTTTGTCCCTTGACTGTTCCAATCTCATATTTTGGGCCGTATTTGACAAGCACACTTTGTCTGTGGAGTCCATAAAACTGCTCAGTTGCGTCTTGTCCTGCCACATCATAAAGAACGGTTGCCCCTCCAGGGTGGAATTGAGCAAACTTAGACATGTCGTATACACGTCCATCAATTATAATCCACAAATCATCTTCAGAGTTGTGAGCCTGTACTTGTTCAAGGGTGTATTCTTGCTTTTGCTTTGGTGCTGGTGGCATGGATATTGTATGTGATGTCTCCGCCGGAAAATTGGAAATTTAAAAGATTTTGTAATCGCTCCATAATGATGCTTTTCAATTTTGATTTAGCGAACCAAAAAATGATTAAAGTTAAGTTAACCTTTTTGTGGTGATAGTCAACATGAAAGTCCAAGAACTTAGGCTTGCACTTTAAAAAGATATAAATATATGGTAATGGCTCACTTGTTGTAATTAAATTTATATTTATAGAACAAGACAACAACTTCTTCTACAAAAACAATTATTGTTATTAGATCTGTAAAATTGAAATAGAAATGGGAGGAGAACAATCAATACAAAAGCCAGAGACAGTGTATTTGTATTCACCGGAGCGTGGATTTGCTGTTTCGAACGGTCAGACGATAGCGTTTGACAAAAACAAGCCACAATCACACTGTGCCCCATTTATCTTGAATAAAGAGGGACAGAACAAAGTTTCTCTAAGAAGCGCCGACACCAACAAATATCTTTGCGTGGAGCCTGATGGAAAAATCATCATTAATCGTAAGTACATTTATTACCGCAATTATAATTAATAAAAGGCGACGTTGTTAACGTATGGGAAACGCTAACAACTGTACAAGACCAAGATGGAAAATTCAAGTTGAAATCTCACCACAGTACTTTCCTAAACAAGAATTCTGCATCCTTCGACAACAACAGTCAAGATTTGTTCATGTTTATACCCTACTCCAGTGAAACAGTTAAAAATTCGAATTGCACAAACAAGAGCACGGTCAATTTAAAGGACGAAGCAACGGGAAAGTACCTCAAGCTTCGTGACGATGGCGTTCTCACATTCTCCGACACACCCACCACATTCTTGACCCACATGAACACGGACAGTCTTAGAAACGGCACCATACTTAACATGTCGCATCCAGTCACCAATAATTTCGTCAGTAGCAACTATCAAGAAGCCATTTGCAAACATCCGCACATGTTTGAGTGGGAAACATTCAACGTTGAAATGGACCAAAACCAACTCATTCGCATTCGCAGTCACTTTGGTACTTACTTACATTGTGATTCAAACACCAACGCCATATTTTCCAACACTCACAAATCAAACCTACGAGTCATCGTCGTACAGTCCAATCAATCGCTCAAAACCATCAACGCAAGTACCACTCTTGACGTATGCGTGATTCATGACCACAAACTAGTCGTATTCGACAATGACTCTTGTCATTTAACAAAGGGCACTCTACAAGGTTCCAATCACGTCATCACCTTCCACCTTGATTCCAACTACCGAATCAACAGAACGGTGTCCATATCCAACGCTCAAGGTCGTTACATTAACGTGCTAAAAGACGGCACCATTCAAACATCTCCATCTGAATACACTCCATTTCAAATTCATTGGAGTGGCGATCATAATCAAGGTGACGAATTTCCAAAGTTCGTTACCATTCGTACGACCATTCATGAAGCTAGTTACTACATGAAATTCAACAGCAATGGTAAGATTTACTTTTCTCCGAATAAACCAGGCGACTATAATCTATTGATCTTGAATCACGAAACTAGAATTGAATCGGATGTTTATCGATTGAATGGAATGTTGGGTAATGGTTATTGGGGAGAAGTCATGAGCGCAGAGTGCAATGGACAACAAAGAGCTGTAAAGTACTTGTACAGGAGCATCGAACGTGCAAAGATTGAAGCCACTGCTGCTAAGCGCGTTGGCTCGGGCGAATGTGTTTATTTACCGAGGGTATATGGTGCAGCGATAGATAAGAAGGACCATGTGTTTATATCCATGGAATTGATAAGCGGCGATACTTATCAAGAGTATACGCTCAAAGAATCCAATCCAAAAACTCTTCCGGAGCAAAAGTGCATTGAATTGTACACCATGATTGTAACTGCGCTAGCTCATATGCACAAGCATAACGTGTTGTATCTTGATATAGCAGAGTACAACATGATGTACGATGGCAATCGAGTCATGTTGATTGACTTTGGCAGCGCTTTGATTTTGAATGGTGGCGATCGCTTCGTGAACGCTAATTATATGATTGGCGGCACTGCTGCTTATATGCCATGGGAACAGCATGGAGGTGAAATTACGGTGAGCAGAGCTACGGATGTTTATTCATCTGCTGCATTCTTCTTTTTCATGTTGACTGGTGCATCTCCATTCGGTCCCGTTCATAGTGACTTTTTCAAAGTGCACAAGGTAGGTATTCCAGAGCACTTTTTTGGTCTGGTAAAGAATGAAAGAGTTAGAAATGTACTGAGAAAGTGTTTGAAGGTGAATGTAGACGAGAGGTATCGATCGTGTGATCAAGTCCTTCATGATTTGAAAAATTAAAGCTTTATTACAATTCTTCCAGTCAATACGTCTGATTCGTTCATTGTTAGTTGATGTCTTCGATGTGCTTCTCGTATCTTCTCCAATGAATAGGTCTGAGAAATGGGCACGTCTACTTCGTTTCCCACTCGATTCATTACTTCTTTTAACATGTCTATCATTAACGTTGTTGATGATGAAAAATTTTACACACATACGTAGGAATCTACCTTGTTGAGAGGTGGATAGGACCCAACTCTGCTCGAATAGGAAACCAAATTTGATTCCCTTGAAGAACATGTGCCTACATCTTGCAATGTTTAACTATGAATGTGTGAGAATGTACATGCGTTCGACAAACATCAATGTTTTGAGATGGAGATAGTAGAGAGG
Source organism: Acrasis kona (assembly GCA_026419775.2). Taxonomy (NCBI): domain Eukaryota; phylum Heterolobosea; class Eutetramitea; order Acrasida; family Acrasidae; genus Acrasis; species Acrasis kona. The sequence continues at coordinate 113,712 of JAOPGA020000687.1, forward strand.
CGTGGGTTGCCATCATCAACAAACAGTCGTCTATGAATTCTTCTTGTTCATCTCCACAAAGTACCACGCAGTCCACTCCCAAGTGACCTGTTTCTTCCAATACAATGTTTTTGAGCTGTCCTGCGGAGTTTCTAGTGTCGATGACTTTGAGTCGTGGTCTGTTGGGCGATAAACTGTCGTCATCGTCGACGCTGTTGTTGGAGAAGGATCTGTCCACCATTACGATATCCTGCAGTGCGTTCACTTCTGCATCTGAGCACACGGTGGTGATGACGTGACATTGAGTACAGAGTGCCATCTGGATGAGTGCCCTGTTCATAACATGAGCACCTCTGGGTACGAATATGAATTCTCCCTGCTTAATGTTGGCTACATAATACAATGCATTAAATGCGCGAAGACTTGGCATTATACTCGCCGCTGCTTTTTCGTAAGAAATTCTCTTCGGCATTGGTACTTGTCTAATGTGAGTTGATGGTGGAATGATGGTTCGTACCAAAAAAGTGAGATTCTGCGACACAGTAATCAGAGTATCCACCAAATTTTGAGTCGATCGGTAAAAGTCCAACAACATTGTCTCCTTGCTTTACAATTCTTTCGTCTACTTGATCTCCTACTCTCTCTACTACCTTCACATTATCAAAATTAATAACGTTTTGAACACATACACCCGCAATTTCGTAACCTATTACTGCATCTGACTGCGTTACAAACTTGTATTTTCCCTCTCTGACTTGAACATCAATATCACCAACGGCACATGCCCTCACATTTATTATGACTTGTGTTGGTCCTAGTGCGCCACCTTCTAAAAGAAATTCATCAGGTGTGTTTACTGATCTAGTCAAGTATGTTAGCTGATCCACTCCGCCATATGACTTTAAAGATACACTGCGACATATCAACGCCTCTCCATGCATATCGGTTGTCTGACGGTTTTGTAATTATAATGAACACCAATGTTAACAACAAGACATGTGGCGAGGTTTGTGAATGCAAGGAGGTTTGGTAAACTACCAATTGAATACAAACCTGGTTCGCTTTTAGATATGCAACCCAGTGGACAGAACCTCTTCACTGTGTCTTATAAACACGACGAAGCTCCCTTAGTTTGTGTACTGGGATGGCTTGGAGCAGAATGGAGGCACCTTAATAAATTCACTACTTGGTATAACTCATGCAACATTCCAACACTTGCAACAATTCCAAGACTCCCCTCAACAGTATCGCACTCGCTGGGCAAAAGATATGCAACACAATACATTGATCAGATCCAATCTCTTCATCAGGACAGCAATAGACCAATCATATTTCATACTTTAAGTGGAAATGGCCTGCTATTTCTTGGTAGACTAATACACGACCCAAATTTCCATTTAATTAAACATCGTATTCGGGGCGTTGTGATTGATTCCGCACCACCAGAAATTAGAGCAGATCGCTTCTCTAGAGGGTTTGTAGGTGCAACAAAAACACTTTTAGGATACAAGATGAGCACGGCATACGCTAACACTGACTTTTATCATAATCCATTCTTGACTCCAATTTTTGAGTTCCTCTTCAACATTTTCTTGATAAGGATGGGCAAGCTTAAACAATTCGAAACCATTCGACAAGATGTCATCAAAAAGCAACCACACGTGCCACAACTATACCTTTTCAGCGACGCCGATGAACTAGTGCCTCCACAAGACGTTACCAACTTTATCAACATGAACAAGTCGGCACGCCATGATGCCCTCATTCAAGAATTACGTTTCAAAGACTCCAAACACGTTCAACATTTTAAAATGTATCCAAAAGAGTATTCTACAAGTATTTTGAATTTTATTGAAAAATGTTTGAGTGGCAATGCCCAGCCTACATCCAGTCAACCTGTTGTAAAGAAGATCAAATAAAGTTATGATGGTCCTTGATACGCATAAGATGGTACTTGTGGTACACCTGTGATTAAACCAGCCATCATGGCCTGTTGTTGCTGTTGTTGTAATACAGGATTGTTTGCGGCCAACAATCTCTCCGCCTTGCTTCCGTGCTTCTCTTTGGAATCCTTCTTAAACGCGTAGTCCACTGTGATTTGTCTTCCTGCTAGGTACATGTTGTTCATGGAGTACTTGGCCATGTCACTACTTTCGAAGCGATCGAAGCTAATGATGCCGTGACCACGGTTTCCCTTTAGTGGATCTCTTTCAATCTTTACTTGACTAATAATGTTTCCAAAAGCACCGAACGTATCGAAAAGCATCTTTTCGTCAATTTCTGGATCGAGATTTCCAACAAAGATATTAGCTCCAACGTCGAGAACTTTCTTGTCCTGACTGGCCTTGTTCACTTTGATGGGTTTTCCAAAAAGTTTTACCATGTTCATTACTTTGATCGCATAATCTGCATCCTGCTCCGACTTGAACTCTATAAAGCCATATCCACTGTGCGTGTTTGTTATACGGTCTTTTGGTATGTATACATTTGCGATAGGCCCTATTTGTAGGAACAACTCCCATAAAATTTCGTCATTGACTTGCTGGTCAATATTACCAACATAGCATGTGGCCTCTTGATTTCGTTCAGCAGGAGGTCCAAGTGCTGTCGCCATTACTTCTTTTTTCTTATTGAAGACAACTGAAACAATGGAGAAATACAAGGATTCAGACCCTAACACGCTTACAAGAGAACAGCTTTTAGAAATTGTTCTTGACATTAGAGGCGATCGGAATGTAAAGAATGATGAAGACCGTATGACGATTGACGAATCAAATACTGTGAAAAAGCCAAAAAAGATTAAGAAGGAATTTGATTTTTCCAAACACCCAAAAAGACATGTTGCCCTAAAGATAGCATATATTGGCTTTAATTACCAAGGTTTCGCCTCTCAAACCCACGTACAGAACACTGTGGAAAACAAGATTTTCGAAGCACTTCTCAAAGTTAAACTGATTAGTGACCCTAATAATTGCAAATACACCAGATGTGGTAGGACAGATAGTGGTGTTAGTGCGTTCGGACAAGTTATTGGCATCCAATTAAGGTCGTCAGAGGACGATGAGAAGCCATTCGACTATGTTAGATTAATAAACAATGTACTGCCGGAGGACATTAGAGCTATTGCATGGTCATTTGTGGATGATGATTTTGATGCACGCTTTGATTGTCTGTACCGCACTTACAAGTATTTTTTTGTCAAGTCCAACCTAATTATTGAGAGAATGAGAGAGGCATCAAAATTGTTGATAGGCTCCCATGATTTTAGAAATTTTTGCAAGATCAATGCCGACCAAGTCATAAGTTTTAATAGAATCATGTTAGACATTCAAATAAATAAATGTACTCCTGATCAAAAAGATGATGATCCAGACAGCCTGTATGAAATTATTATTTGTGGGTATAGTTTTCTGTGGCATCAAGTACGGTGCATGGTTGCAGTATTGTTCTTGGTGGGAGAGAGAAGAGAGGATCCTAGCATAATTCTGGAACTTTTAAATGTAGAAAAGAATCCAAGGAAACCTCAATTTGCGATGGCAAGCGAAATTCCACTCATTCTTTTTGATTGTGCGTTTGAGAATGTCAAGTTCCACGCCGATTCATCCAGACTTCGTGCTGAAGCAGTTGTTGACTTGGAGTCCCATTTTGTCCACATGTTCCAATTGAATTCAATCAAAACTAAAATTATCCAAACCATGATGAACTCGATACGGTGTTCTTTGGTTGTTGATGAGGTTGTTCCTGATCGCATCGTCACCCTCAACCAAATCAAGACCGACCATCCGAATCTTACTACACGAAAAGGGCCCCGATATGTCCCATTGATGGAGAGGTTGACAGGAAAAAGTGTTGAGGAGAAACGAGCTTCGAAACAAAACAAAAAAACTTTGTAACTTGATGACCGTTGACACTTACCAACAAAATCCAAAAATAAACGTCTTAATAACCATGACGATGTCAGGAAATGAAAAGTCTTTAGCTCCACATAAATATATTCCTTCCGATGTAACAGACGATTCTAGCTATGATACAGATATTGAAGTTCTTGACCTAGATGCAATTAAAGATGAGGTGTTCGGAAAGCCTAAAAAAGTTTTTGACATTTCAGAAGAAATTGAAAACAACAACGAGAGGCCTAACGGTCTAATCAAATCTTTATTCGCATCACAAAGTGAGAGCAACGAAGCAGCAGCCAACGAATATAATGAGGTTAGAAGAAAGAGAACATTGACAAGAGATAGGTCACCACGCTAAGTAGAATTATCAACATTGCTTTTTTAGTTGCACTGGCCATCAAGATTGACTCTTGTTGCTTGCATAATAAAATGTAAATATCATAAAGTGTGTTTTATTTATTTTCTGGTCAAAGCGATTTGAACGGCCAACAAAGCTGCAAAAGCGAAGAATCCAGTGAAGGAGAACTAAACATAATGTGAGGAGTGCATCAACTTTTATACTTACGTCCTGTGGTTTAACAAGGCTTGACACTTCGTTATAGACCGATTCAATTGGTCTGCAAGAGTTCACTCTCCTGACACGTCCTTGCTTCTCAAAATAATCGATAACTGGGAGCGACTGTGTTACAAAAGTTTTGAATCTCTTTCTGATGGACTCCATGTTGTCATCAGATCTGCCGCTTGTTTCTCCTCTATGCAAAAGTCTTTTTTCCAACTCTGCTTCTGGACATTCAAAGAACAAAACAAATTCGCACTTGCACACTTCATTTTCAAAGTCTACAGCTTGCTTCATTTCTCTTGGGAAACCATCAATTAAGAATGTAGAGTTCTTAGAGTTGGGGTGCGAATAGATGGCTTTTCTTAGTAGTTCGATAGTGATGTGTCCGGGTACAATTTGTCCCTCCTTAATCATTTGACTAATCATATTACCAAGGTCAGTTCCACTGCTGGTTTCTGCTCTTAGCAGGTCACCAGCGCTGAAGTGAACAACGTTGTCATATGATGAAACGAGTTTGGAGCATTGGGTTCCTTTACCGGAACCAGGTCCACCAAGTACAAAGATGATACGACGGTGTTCTGGCATGCTTAAATTTCTACTTTTTTAGATTACTATTTTTTCGTAACAAAAGTGGTCCAGATCCAATTACCCTACCCTAAACCCTAACGCATTTGGTAGCAATTAGGGTTCCCTAACCTTTTTAAAATTAGAACAGAACTACAGACAATATACGATTAAACATGCTCAATACTTGTTTATTTTTTTATATAACATTATATATATACGAAGCATGTCTTCCCCATTAAAATATGCATCGACCACCATGTTATAGTCTACTTCCCCAAGGAAAGCCCAAATTATGTATCCAAAACCAATGCCAACTGAATATAGACGGAAAAATGTATCGTCGGTTGTTGTCCTGCACAAATCTGATCGAGTGCAAACGTCCCCAAAATGCTTGATGTTCTCAACTTGCAATTTATGTTGCATGGAAGTGATGTGCTCTCGTGTAACTAGCAGTTTTGGATTGCTGGGATCCTCCACCTTCAGCATTTCATTCGCTCCTAGGACAAGTTTGTCTACTGATTTTTCTCTGGAGTTCATCAAAACGTAGTTTTCGACTTCATTCTTGCGCTCGTCAGTTAGGAAGGCCTTTTTACTTGAAGTCCCAATTGTGCACGTATGGTGGTTAAACATCAAGTAACGTTTAACGTCGGCACTCTCCCATGCCTTGATCTTGCACTTGCATAATGTTGATGTTGATCGTCCATCTTCAGCTTTTATGCGAAGCCGTGAGTGGCACTGATATACCTCCGCACCGTCTTTACTTGCAATTAAATGGTGTTACACTTGTGCTCTACACTCTAAGCAAATTAACCATATATGGAAAGATAAAAATATATTCCCCGCAAACATGAACGTTACGAAAACATGATGACAGTGGCGTACATACAAGTCCGTTACTAGAAGCTTGGCGCGAAGCTTTAAGGTATAAAGGGGATTGAAGATATTATTGGATTAAAAGTCTACAGGTTGACACAACCAAACGTTTTAAACAATGACTTCAGCGTAACTCAAGGCTCTCTGTACTCCACAAGTGTAAACTCACAAGTGATTTCATATGTTGGTCCATACACAGAAGAAAGGGAATTGAACTTCACTACGTATTTTGAGGAAAATGACATTACCATTGGGGTGCAGATAGTTATGACTACATGTCATCGCCAGTGAATAATTCGTGCAATTCGACTTTTACGCCTCCTCAAACACCATCAACATCACACAGCTCAAGTCCAATGCCTGGTGGAGCCTCTCCATTACATCAGTCCTCAACTCCTTGATTACAACAATATTTATACGTTGAAGTCAACCAATCACTATTTCCACCCAACTTATTTTAATGAAGTGCACTAATGGCATATATTCAGTTTGTTTTTCCTCCATCGGATGTTATCATCGCAAACTGGGAGCAACAAAAAGAGTACAAATCTATTAATTTTAGGGGAAGAGGAATGAATGATGCAGCATTTAGTTATTTACATCAGATTATCATCAAAGCCGCCAATAATCAAAAAAGACGTATTGATTTGAGCAATAACGCGTTAACGAATTTATCGGTTACCAATATAATTGACCTTTCAAAAAGGAATTTTACCAAAATATATATCGAAGGCAACCTTTTCAAATTGGAAAATCTGGACGAAAAAACAAGAGAATACCTTATTGGTTGCATGAGAGATAACAGCGACGTGGGCGAAACGCATCTGCATGCATCGATCGTAAGAATTGGGAACCTCAGTGAACAGGAAGAAGGCCTTGCTTTATCTGCACATAAAAAAGCGAACTTTTTAGAAAAGCAAATAGCCCAGACATCAAAAGATGTTTCTGAGTTGACAAAAGCCGTCGACAAATTAACAAAAAACGTAAGTGGCCATCAAAAGAATTTCGACAAATGGTACAAAGTTATCGAAAGTAAAATTATAGTTACTCTACTTGATCACCTTTCTGGGTTCAGAACATTAAACTATGAAGAAATGAGAGAAGCAGGATTAGAATTTCATGAAACAGATGTTTTGCTTATAAGTGAGGATGGCGAAACGATCATTATTGGAGAAGTCAAGCATGAAATCGTGGACCTTGCTTATAAGCAATTATTTATACGACGCGCTGCAATTCGGGCGTTGTTGGATGATGAAGAAGAGAGACCTGCCATCCTCAAAAATGCCAAAGATATTATATGTGCTATTGGAGCGGAGATTGCATCGGTTCAACATATACAAAAATGTCAGGAAAAAAGAATAATGCTTGTAATTCCTTCCGGTGAAAGATATAAAGTTATGAGATACGATAAACAATAAACATCAGCTCTTAGTTTAAAATTGAATAGTGCTGAGCAACAAACAAACCAACATTTACAAAATATTAACTTGTAGCATCAAATCGCTTTTTTTTATTGTTATTATGGTGTTTGAGGTTGAATCTGGTCTTCCAACTCCTTCGTTTGTGTTGTGCATATTGCTCGGCGCCAATGGATCTTGTGGTGACAGGTTGCTTCCCTTGAGTACTAGTCCGCTCATCATTTGTTTTCTTTTTATTTGTGCATGTGGCATTGTATTTATAGTCAGAATGGTTTCGAGTGTTTTCATGAAAATTTCGAAAGGTTGGCTATCGAAACAAGCTTGTTTCAATAGGAATCCTACACTGGATATGGCTAATCTACTCAGGTATCGAGTAGTTGTTATACCTCCATTCATACTTCGTTACAACTAGTCAACCAATTTAACCAATCACCGAAATATAACATAACATGGCTCGTCGCAGTTTATTGAAGAGACTCCTTCGTCAACAACAAGTCTTCTCCAAATATCTTCTAAATAAAGGTCGCAATGCCGAGGCAAGTTTCAACCACTTCTGCAACGAATATGCTGGTCCTCAAGCCACACAAGCCATAAGGGATGCTGAAAAGTATGAAAACTTCAATGTCAAATTAATATTAAAATACAAAGCTACGATGATATGATTCAGAATAAACGCGCCGAGCTCTTCAATCTCAGAATCGCAGTGCTACCTGAGAAGCTACGCGTACTAAAGGGAGAACTTGCTGACTTTGGCCAAAACGTTTGCTAACATGCCTACAATTAATTAACATATTTTAGATGATGAAGCCAGGTGACATCACTGTTGGAATGGTTTATGATGTATCAGTTGTGATTTTCTTTGCCATACTTGCCTTCATTGTAGGAGAGAAGATCGGTAGATGGGACTATGACGGATATGACAACGAAGAATTTTAATTAAAAACAAGGGATAATCCATAAAAAATACATTCGGAACATTTATTAAAAATTGTTTATTGTATCTAGATGGTTGAAAATGCATTAGATTCTTGTGATGTCTCTCTAAATAAATTCATGAATGGTTTGGCTTTGTGCTGGTCGTTGGTCTCCTTCAAATAGAACATTGACAGGTTATAATAAGTATTAGCATAGGAGGGATCTATTCTAATCGCCTCCATGTAATCGCTTTCAGCACCCACATAGTCCTTTGACTTGATCTTCATCGAAGCCCTCAAATTAAGTGCTTGTGCCACGATCCCACGGTCATCGTACATGATGTGATCCTCTCCTCTCATGTGGTGTCCACCGTAAATTTGTTTTGTCATTGTCTTTTTGGCTTTAATGGTCTGTTCTGTGTAATCCTCATCAAAAGTGGGTTCGTTGTTATTGGTCGGGAACAATGAAACACTATTTGACTGTACGGGCGAAGGCTTCAATTGTGATTTTCTTAACATAACCTGGTGACGATCTTCATGTTGAACCAATACTGAGCACGGAGAGGATGTCAATCGCTGTTGTAATTCTCTGTGCAAGAGTGCCTGTCTACATGCGTAAGGAACATCAGAAAATCTTTTGTAACGAAACAGATCCAAACAAGTATCCAGGTCGGCAATTGCCAGAGTTTCCATTCCCCTTTCATAATGCAGAGTCGCTCTTTTAAGATGTGCTTCAAGATGGTCAGGACAGTACTTGATGGTATTTGTATAATCTTCAATTTTTAAGGTAACCACACTTTGAACTTGGGCTCTAAAAAAATAACAGGCAGCATGTACAGGGTTGAGCTCAACGGCTCTATTCAAATCACTAAGTGCTTTATTTTTATCAACACTTTGGGCCAACAGACCCCTCAGGAAATAACAATAATATGAGGGAGCATAGCGTTCCTTATTGGATTCAATTTCGGATTGTTGAATCATATCGCTCAATTGTTTGTACAAGTTTTGATTAGCACGTGCGGAACCATCCCTAGATCGTTGCATCAGTGCCAATTGTATACGCACGTCCACACTATCAGCACCCAACGATCGTAGCGTCCGATGAAACTTGAATGGATCGTACCCGTATGGATTGATGCTTAAACATTTTTTGTAATCCTTGTCTGCTTGGGCGTAGTCGTTCATACTTTCATGAAACAGGGCTCCCCTCATTAAATAGGCGTCGGCGCAGTTGGGAACAATCTTGATTAGATTCGTGTAGTCGTTCTTGGCCTCTTCGAACAAACCCATTCTCTCTAGTGTCATCCCTCTAAATAAATAAGTGTTTACAAGAATCATGTTGTTTGCTTCGTCATTATCCTTGAGTTCCTTCGGACCCATGCTGATGCTCTTACTAAAATCGAAACGGCTCATCTCGTCCCACTTGAGTAGACCAAAGTTCATGAGACCTCGATAATAGTAGACTTGGTGGTTGAGCGGATCGTGCCAGACTTGTTTTTGGTAATATTCTTCAATCTGACACAATGTGAGATCTTGGTTTATCCGATAGGTTTTGCGAGATCCTAATGGATATTGCTTAATGTCGACGTGGCTGCACAGTATTTTTATGAATTGTTCGAATCGGCGGGAGTACTTGAATGGTTTCTGGACGCTTACTTTTTCCTTTTCTCGTTTGCTGATTTTGCTTTTGAGTGCACTCATACCAGTCTTGAGAGCCTTTTCTAATTGTTTCCTATTGTTGTAGCGCTGTAGAATGTCAATAATGCCGATTAGGTAAACTTCTCCGCGATCTATCGAATAGCAGGCTTGGTTGTAGGCGCCGAAGAACTTTTGGTTGTCTCCATTTTCTTCGCACGATGTAGAATGTACACCCATCAGCAGACTATAATCAATAATGTCATTTTGTTTTAAAAATCTCACGTCTGCAACAATTCTTTCGTAAAGTCTCTTTTTTAGTTGTGGTGTCAACCTAATGTCACCTTCATTAATGTCATTGTCCTTTAGGATTGGATTCTTGTTGGATAGTTCTTTTTCAGAAGCAAAGCGACCAGCTGTAGATCCCTTAAGATCGTATCGACGATTAATGACCTTGTTTGAAAAGAACAAGTTGTTCATGCACACGAAGCGATAACACATTTTGCTGGCTCCAATCTTTGTGACTTCGAACAGACAATAAAATTGTGAAAGTAGAGTCTCTTTCCTTCGTGACTCAATGTGCTTATAGTAGTTTGGCAACATTTCTAAAAGAGTCACCAACTCCTCCTCTGTCACACTTTTAAGTATATACCGTTGTGAGTGTGTGAAGAAAAAGAACGCCCCACTTTTCCCTGGTGTTCCAATTTTTGTATATGCTCCATTCGTCCCATTGAGTGACTGATGAAAATCGCGCTCCCCCACATCTACTCAAAATGAACAAAGGAATAATGAATTCGCGTACCTAAATGAGTCCTTATTAATCTAAAGACCGAAGGGTTATACATTTTCACTTCATATGGAGAGTTTCTGAACGAAATTGTCTGGTCTACCATAAAATCTTCCTCCGTAACAACACTTGCACCAAGAGGATCTTGGGAATCAATGTGCGACTCTCCAGCTCCCCTCATGAATGTGCGTTGTATTATCCTCATCAATTCATAATCTTTATCCGTATTTAAAACCTGCTTCCCAACCTTATTCACACATTCTCCCTCTCCTGTTTGTATTTCAAAATCTTCTGCTTCCGTATTAAGGTACTCCGTATCAGTTTCAAATTGTGTTGAGGTGCAATCATATACCGGAGGAGATGGTGGTGGCGTCTCACTGGAGGAAGAAGCAATTACTGGTACCTGATATTTCTATTTTCAAAGTCAATCTCCATCATCTCAATAACCTTACCTCAGGCTTCCGGTACACATCGTTGGAACGATTCCTCATTACAGCAAAATGTCCCTTCTGCCAAGTTCTCTTTTGATAGCAAAAACCGTCAATGTCATAATAAGAAAAAGCGTATTACTGTAAACAAAATGATGAAAAAAATATAAGTAATTTATATGCGATAATACATTTTTAAAAATGAGAGTAATGATCCTGGTCATTCTTGTACAAACGACCGCCAGGGCTGTTGTTGTTGTACGAATTCTGTTCCGTCCAACCTATCGAAATATTATTCTTGTCATCTCCTCGATAACCACCTCCACCTCCACCATTCCAACTCACCAACGGTCCACCTGCACACGCATTGTTACTAACCTCGCCACCAATCAATCCATACGACTGAATCAAGTAATTCTGGTTCATGACCGGCTGTGGATGTGGCGCAAAGGGACTCGTCCTCTGTTGAGGCATGGATCGACTCCTATTCATCACCTGAGGAACATACTGTGGTTGCTGCGGTTCCTGCAACAAATCTCCAATGTACTTGATTTGAGTCTTGACCATCTCTCTGCTCAAATGAACATAATACTTTGGGTTATGATAGGTGAATTGTACCAATTGATACTCGTCTAGTCTGGAGTACTCTCCAAACACCTTCTTCAACGTATTGATGACATTACCAATAAAGTAGCACCCCGTGAACTTTGGATTTTGTGCCTTTAGTAGGTTATTCTTGAATAGATACTCCAATCGTTGATCTAGTTGTGCAGCATCGATGGGTTGTCTCACCATGTTGCTGGTGGCAGAGAACCACGATGGCACGCTTTGATTTAGAGTGGGAGAGTTGTAATTACCGTTCATGTTGTCGTCGATGCTTCTTGGAGATGATGAATACGCTGGTTGTTGTTGTTGTTGTGGCTGTTGTTGCTGATGCAATTGTTGAGCGTGTGGTGTTGATTGTTGGATTAGTGGTTGTTGTTGTTGATTGTGTGCCATGTCGCACATTTTATAGACATCAATGGTTCTGTATTGATTGTTGCTCTTGTATGGTAGCATAATTTCGCCACCTTTGCAATCGTCATAACCATTGAGCGAATGACCATTACCATCCTGCTCTGATTCTTGATCTTGACCTCCCGCTGGTTTATCATCCTCTTGTTCGCTCTGAACGCACTCCCATTGTCTTTTATTTTCGCTGACAATGGAGTCGATCACCTTGCGAATGCTGGATTCAATCTTGTTGCTGCGAATGCCTTGTCCTCCATAGGAAAAGTTTCTTAAAGAGTAATTGGTTTGCATGGCAGCAGCTAGAGCTAATCCACCATCGTGCGAAACTTGATTGTCCGTGAGACATAGACGCGTGAGAGATGAGTTCTTCTTTAAAACTTCTGCCCATGCATTGGCACCTTGATTCTTGCAGTGATTGGCGCCGAGATCCAAATGTCTTAAAGTAGTATTGTATTGGGACATTTCAGCAAGGGACACGCACCCTTTGAGATGGATTTCGCAACTTCTTAGATCCAAAGATGTCATGGTGTTGTTATGAATGAGTGCTTTGGAAAGAGCAACGGCTCCATTGTTTCCAATTTCGTTTCCTCCGAGATCTAATCCTGTAATTTTTGGATCGTGTTCGATTCCGAGGGAACTGCTCAAGGCCGTGGCACCTCTCTTGCGGATACGATTGCTTGCGAGTCCTAAGGTGGTGATGGATTGATTGTGTTTTAATAAATCAGCAACTGCCTCTGCACCTTCATCTCCAAGTTCATTATCGTTGAAGTTGACCGCGTGAACGCTTTCATTACAACAAAGAGCGTCACAAATAAAACGAGCACCAAGCGGACCAATGTCGTTACTTTGTAATTCCAATACTTTGAGAGACTTGTTGACGCGCAATGCTTCGGCTAAATAGCCGGCACCCTCCGCACCGATCGTATTTCCTTTGAGTTGAACGTCGCTCAAGGCACATTCGGCTCTCATCAATGCAGCGGACAAGTGACGCATTCCTTCGCTTCCAACCTGGTTGTCTCGCAATCCGAGACTGGTCAACGTGACGTTCTCGAACAAGCTCTTTGCGATACATTCAAGACCACGGGCCCCAATGTTGTTGCCACCCAAGTGTAGTTGGGTCAACGTATGGTTCCTAAGGAGACCTTGAGATAAAATATCGGCACCATGTGCGCCAATGTTGTTGTCGCCTAATTTTAAACGACGTAATTGACTACCGTTGCCGTTAGACAATGTGTCAGAAATTGCTTTGCAGCTCTCATCTCCAATCTTGTTTCCAAATAACTCGAGGCTTACAATGGAGCTGTCGGAGCGGTCGAGAAGTTTTCGGCTGAGCTCGGTGGCTCCGACGTCGGTGATGGCATTGTGGTTTAGTAAAATCTCATCCACGTCGTGATTACCAGCACAACTAATCAAGGTATCAATCAATGCGCTCACGTGCTGATCTTCCAACATTGCATGACACACTGATAATCTTTTCAATGATTGTTGTGATTTTATGCAAGTCTTCAAAGACCTCATGAGTTCCATCGATGGCACCAATTGGTAGAGCTTGCAGTTTTCCAAGTATGATTTTCTAAGCTTGAACGTTTTGGTTCCTTGTGGGTTGCTCTGGGATAATCTCATCAAATAATGATCATGTGCATGATGGTTTGGTGAAGACGGAGTGTTGCTTCCGGTCGAGTGGGGGGAAGAGTTTTGGAAACGGTTCGAGTTGGTTCCTTGCTGCCTCCTTACGACACTATCTAGAGTGAGCTTGTGTGCGGAGTTGCCAGAATTGCTTCTGGTTGCAGGTGGTCCTGGTTGATACTGCATGGGTGGCGGTATATTGTTGGATCCTAACGAAGAAGAACGTTGTATTGGAATCGGCTCTGAATATAATGTGCTCAATGGTCCACCCATCGAGTTCACGGACATACCATTAACTTGAATGTTATTAAAATGTTGGATTGGACTTCCACGTTGATGTTGAACGGTATTTCTATCATTGTGGACGTCCATACCTCTCACTAAATTATCATGTCTTTGATTCAATCCTCCATTCATTTGTAGTTGCGTGTTGTCCGTGAACATTGACCACTCCCTCGAGTCCTGATCTGTAGGGGACCATGGAGACTGATGGATAGTTGGTGAAATACCACCAAAGTTCGAGGGACTGAGGGTAGGATTGGATCTGGACAAGTTCATGGCATAGTCAAGAAGTGGGCTCTGTCCACTCTTGCTTTGATCGTTCTGCCCCACTTGCCTTAAAATGTTTGGGCCCACAGGACTATGGCTTGATTGAGGACCGAAGAACATACTACTAGCAAGTCGCTTCTCCTCTTTTGATTTCTGAAAAGATGACTATGACGGATACCGGCAATCAATGTCAAATAAATGGACGGGTCAATTGATTACAATAGTTCGAATAATCAAATTTCATGTAATAAAGTAAAAACTACTATTATTGAACATAATTCAAACATCTCTTATAAAGATTTGGATCATAAATTGTTTGATGTGCTTTGTAATAAATCAATCAATTAGGATGATCACATCACTCAAACCCGGTTCAATAATATTAGATTATTAACAGAGTTCTCAGATATGAAATGCATAAATAATTTTTTTAGCCGAAATTGATGAGATTCTGTTCCCACTGAATTTTCAAATCAACGTCACATCGGAAATTGAAGAGCAACAAAAGAAAACAATAATACATTTTTAATTTTTCATCTTGTTCAATATCTCTGGGGACAATATGTTATTGCTACACTCGCTATTAGGAGATCCGTAACTCACATCATCATAAGTCAAACTAGAATTACTATCCGTCCTCGTTATTTGAGGTGGAGAACTCAACTCCGAGTCACCATTATAATGTGCATGAATACCCAAGCTCTGCCTACCAAACAATTTAACATCATAGCGAATCAACTGCCTCATGCACTCCTGAGAAGGTTTTACAATTCTCCTCTTGTCCTTTACATATTTATAAGCTTTTTGTAAGCTCCACTTGTATTTGAACATGACCCAAGCAATACAATAACTAGCACTTCTGCCCACTCCCAATCGAGAATGAACCAACACGACATGTTTATTAAGGATTGCTTCTTCGATAAAAGCAAAAAATACATCAAATTGATTAACCAAATCTACATCATCGGTGTTCGACAATTTAACATGCATGTAAGAAAAGCTTTCTGGATAGTAATCAGGACACTCCACGCCCACATTACAAATGTGCGTGATTTTTAATTTTCTCAATTCGTTCAAATTAGCACTGTTCCATTCGCTTCCCAAGTACAAGTAACTTTCGCAAATCATGCTGGGCTGTTCCATCTGGCCCACCACCTTTTGTATCTGCGACTCGATGGCCTCCTTCTTGTGCTCCAAGTGTTCGCTGAACCACTGCCTCATCATGTCTCCAACCTTTTGCGTATCCACGTTGCTCAAATCGCTCTCTTGTCTCAAAATCTCCCACAGACGCGCCACTACATCCTCGTCCCTCACGTTCTTATCGTTGTGGTGGAAGAAGAGTGGTTGACCCGTGGTGACGGCTGCTGGTCCGTTCAGCATCACTTTGCCTTCCAATTTGCTTCTTGCTTTTTGGAATGCCAACGACATGAACGGCTGGAGATCTTCTGTTCTGGTGGAGAATCTTCTGCTCCTGTATTTTGCGGTGGTGGGTTGGTGATGGTGATATCGATGTCTGGATGGATGGGATGACATGATGCTGGATCCGTTGATTGTGATCTTTGGTGCATTGTTGTTGCTGCTGCTGCTGCCTGGTGCTACGATGTGACTGTTCATGTCGCTCTTTAAGAGCGCTCCGAGGTAGGCTCTGGATGCCATGTCGACCGGTTCGATTCCGGAATCTCTGATGCGGTGAACGATGGCACTGTCTCTGACGCTGACGTCTACGAGTGCTTGCAGCGCGCTGTATTGACTGTCTGGATCGCGACCATTGAGCGCCAACGATACTAATGTTTCGATTCCGCCCTGATCTACAAAATCAGTTTTTAACTGATCGTTGGGTACACAGGCAGCAATTTCTGCGAGGAGCATGCTTGCGGGATAATGTAATTGGTAATGTTGAGTTAATGGGTGGGTTTGTGAATTGGCCATCTTGGTAATGGATCCGGTACATCCCTGAGCGATCATCTTTTTGGCACATGCTTCGTGTTTCATCCATCTAATCATCAACCTCAAGACTCTTTCTTTTCCTTTGGCCACCACATGGTCACTGTTTAACAAAATGTCAATGTACTTGAAACGTCCCACTTTGGATAAGCACTCAAGAAAGTCCTGATTGGATGCACCAGTGGTTTGGGATAGATCGGATGTTGGACTGCTGCTGTTATAGATATCACTGCATGTCAACCTTTCCAAATGATCCAGTGCTAAAATTAGATATTCGGCGGGATTCTCTTCTGTCTGAACACTTAATCCAATGATGGCACATATGGCATAATAGGTTGCTGTTAGATCGGAATAGATTTCTACCATTTTATTCAAAGTATCCCATACATTTGCTTCCAGTAGTCTTTGATGGTTGGATGGATTCTTGGCTAACCGACGGATGGAATTAGCGTGGTGACGGATCATGAACCAATCAGAATCATCAACAATGACATCAAGTATTTTTAAAATCTTTTCAAAAGTAGGCCTCTTGGTGTGATCGTTAAGTGTACATTCACAAATGAGACCATTAAAAGTTTCCATCCACCACGGCGGCATGACAGGCTCCTTGAACTTGCTCACTGGTTCCCTCACAAGATCATATCCAATGCTGTCCTGTATCGTAAAGTTGGTATCGGGATGTTCCCTCAGGTACATTAATTCAAACACCAAAACACCAAACCCAAATACATCCGCTGCGAAGCTATAAGTGATTGGCTCGTAAATGAGCTCAGGCGCCATGTATAGTATGGTTCCGTATCCTGTCGGTCCCAGATCTTCTTCTTCATTTGGGATCATGATCCTGCTGATGCCAAAGTCGCTCACTTTTACGTTCAAGTTATCGTCGACCAATAGGTTGAGAGGCTTCAAATCCAAATGCAAAATGTTCTTGTTGTGTAGATAATTCATTCCATAACAAATGTCTTTAATCATACGGAAGAACATTCTATCGTCCACTACCTTATTTTGTAGTACGTCGTACAAGTTTCCATTCTCTGCAAACTCTGTTACAATGCAAATGTTACTTTAAAGTAGTTAGTTATAGGGTGTGGATGAATACATACGGGAACCTAGGAACGATACCCATGAACAAAAGAATGTTCGGATGGCGTAACGAGCTCATCACACCAGCCTCCTCCTTCAGCTTGTATATGATTTTATCCTGCTCGGCAGAGTCATTGATTTGAGTGAACTTGAGCCTCTTGATGGCAACTTTTTTTTGTAAATAAGTCCCTTTGTAAACTTCTCCAAAATATCCCTCTGCGATCTTTTTTCCGAGTTTGAGTGTTGAATACTCAATTTGCCAGGGCTCACACCTATCTTCTAGTTGTGATGCCTCCACGTCGTCTGATTTGTAATGTTGTTGCTGACAAAGTCAATAATAAAACTCTCTAAATGTCTTACCATGTATTGAAGGTAACGCTTAATGTCTGTTTGAAATGATTGAAAATTACTCCATTGAGGTACTTGTTGTTGTAGTTTTTCTAGAATAATTGTAGCGAACTTCATCTCATCACCATCGAAAGAATTCAGCAAGTGCTGAAACGAGAATCCGACACCATCAAGGGCACAATCTCTCTATACATGTGTTATTAGTATTGTCGACTGCTTAGTTACTATTGATGCTTCTATACAAGTTATCCAATGGTTCAAATCTCTTTGAGAGTCGGCGGAGAAAATGTAGGACCTTCCGTATGATCGAATGACCATGCAAAACTCCCTTTTTTTATACCAATGAGGCATCTGAAGCTCAGAAATTTGAAGCGAAAACAACATACCTGCTCAACCCTATAAATGGATCCACATTCAATTGCCGCGAGTGCTTTTTTGTTTTCTTTGTTTTTAAATATACAAATGGAGTCCTGTGTTAAAATCAAAATTCTTTTGCTCCATGGCTTATATTGGCTTGTTGTTAATTGATAAATCCACCCCCTCATTCTAACATTTGTGTCCGCGGTTGACATTACCCCGTTCCTATGTACCAAAGGAGGCACTCTTGGACTCGACATAGGGCTCGTCACTGGACTTTGTTTATCTCTAGGGCTGATCATAGGTCCTCTCGGACTTGTCATACCCCTTGGACTAACTAATGCATAGTTGACGTCAAAAGGTCCCAATGCCTCGTTCATAGAAGCAGCACGTCTACGAGGAGGTGGTGATGAATATCTGTAGTTATCATGCATCCCAGCATCTTCTTGTTGCTCTACATCTAAATTTGATTTCCTAACGCGGACTGGTGTTTGAGGTGTTCTATGGCTCGTCTTATTATCTTCTGAATATCCAATAGAAGTCTCTACCGGTAGGGGAGTCAACATTTCAGTTTGAGAATCACAATCGTTTGAAACACTCTTTTTACAAACGTCAAAAAATCATGAGGTCAGAAGACAGATTCACAACCGCGTCACCTGTCAATTCAAATTTATGAAGTCAGCAACAAAAGACAGGCTAATGGAATAAAGATACTTGCAACATTGCTAAGCTGTTGAACTTTAACCCTTTAAAGATATTGCTTTTGTACTTTTGTATACGTGGTCATAATATTTAAAGACAAGGAATGGTTCTTTATGAAAGAACAACTGAAATAGTAATTCAAGTAAAATTCATGTTTCGTCTATTTATAATTTTAGTACATTGCTTTGACCTTTGCGAAAGTCAAGTCCGAATTGGCTCTCCGTAAAGGTGTCCCGAGTTTGTTATGCTTTGAATTGTTGGTGATCAAATCCGAAGGGAACCTAGAATTCACGTCTATATTTCGGTGGTAATTGTCTGAAGCTTCCAAGGCTTGAGTACGAGTTATGGAACATCTAGATGTGACACTAACAAGTTTTTCCTTCAGTTCTTTATTTTTTGATTCCAAAACCTTCCTTGTAGTATGAATTTCTTGCAGTTTGTTGACAACTTGCTCTAATAGAAACACTTGGTTCTCGATCGACGTCTCCGTACTTTGTCCATATTGCTCTATTAACACCCGTTGCAGAAGGTGAAACTCTTGGTCGTTCATAACGCATTGATTGAATAGCTTCACCATAAGGTTCTTAGCTCTCTTCTCTCTATCACTTGTCATCATGTGAGTGTTTGTATTTTTAATTCAAGAGGCATGTGTACGCATTTAGGGATTCTAAGTATACTGCTGTCAAATCACCATAAACATTTAAAGACTTAATTAGGGCAAGCTTAAAGTAAAATAGGGTTATCATTCAGATTTCATCGGGCTTTGGTTAACCTGTTGAGGAAGATAGATAAGAATTAGATAATCGTTTTTTGGTTTGATGTCATGTAATGTGTCTGTTTGAACACTATGATCATCAAACAAAGCTAAATACAAGAAGAATTTCTTGATTTATAGCAGAAGGAGTTATTACAATGGAAGAGATAACCAAATTTATTCAAATGTGAAGCGATTCTCTTGTTAATGAATCAAAAACTCAAAGTTGTTTGTTGCTTTACAAACCTCAAGTGACAAAAGTCGTCATTTTACAATACTCGCTCTAATCTCTGCGGTCTAGGTTGTATCCAAGTAGTGTATTTATTTGCCCACGAGACGATAAGGATGTGGTAAGCTCGTCTTAATAGTCCATCATTTGAGATATAGCAGCTTTAAGAATATCTTTAACTCATTTCCCTCAGCGTGACCTGCTCTGCATCTCGTCGTTATTTTAAAATAGATTGACAAATCTCACTACAAGAGATTTCGCATGGATAATACCGACCATTGGTCAGAACTATTTTGAGTGATCAGCTATTATTAGTTATCGGTATTTCAGGAACTGTGTACATGAAACTATCACCAAAAATAAAAACACAGAGACACAATGGATGCTCATGATTGCCGAAGCAAAGTCATTCTCACAAAGAAACAAGAGGATTTTTATAAAGATGTGCTAGCAGCGCTCCGATTGAATAACTTTGATTTTCTACTTGGAGGAACTCTGGCATACAGCCACTACACAGGAGTTAAAAGACACACGAAAGATCTGGACATTTTTGTTCGACCTCATGATTTCGACAAAATCCTTCTTGTTCTCAACGAAAAAGGCTTTGAAGTAGAGAAAACCTTTCCACATTGGCTGGGTAAAATATATCGCGGTAAGCAGTTCATCGATGTCATCTACAGATCTGCCAATGGTGATTGTGAGGTTGATGACGGCTGGTTTGACAATAGCGTTGAGGGCACTTGCCTAGGGCTAAAAGTCATGATTACCCCTCCAGAAGAAATGATATGGTCAAAGGCAGCAATCATGGAGAAGGAACGATTCGACGGAGCCGATGTTAATCACATCATCAAAGCAATAGGCACAAATTTGAATTGGGATAGATTGGTGGAACGTTTTGGTCCTCGTTGGCGCGTTTTATTTGCCCATTGTGTCTTGTTTGGTTTTGTCTATCGATCAGAAAGGGATTGCATTCCTAATTGGGTGATGGAACATTTCCAAAAATTGCTGCAGCAAGAGCTACAAGAAGAAAAGCCAAATGACAATGTCTGTTATGGTCCGATTTTGAGTAGAGCACAGTACCTAACAGATGTTAACAGATGGGGATATCGTGATGCTAGAAAAGAGTTGAAAATGCTCACACAAAGAGACATTAACCTCTGGACATCTGCCATTCCAGATGTTGAGTGTTACGATCAATGTGAATCAAGTCCCCGCTCAAGTGTATAAATAATTGTACAATAATTTTATAATACATTCAATTTGTTTATTTGTTCTTTACTGAAATGATATGTTGACGACAACCGGTCTTTTACAAGTCAAGTCATGTAAATCACATTCGACCTCTTGGTCCAGTCTCTGTTCTCTTCTCCCTCTTCATCTGCCCGTACGCACTCTGATGACAGTTCGAATTACGTCACCATTGCGGTATATCAGGTTTCTTTTTTCTTCATGATGTTGGCAGTATGTGATTATAATAAAAAGGTTGTTAGCAGTTTTTATACTGGATATTCTTGGCCTGCAGTGTACCTAGATAGAGAACACCTGCTCGCTATCGTAAATAGCCTATCCCACATTTTGTGTCTTGGGGACCCCTATCAAAAAAAAATTAATTGACGCCTGCCGCTTCCCAACAAGGTCTTAGCGTAGACATTTGCATTCAAAAAGTCACTCCGATACTTCTATATCTTCCCTCTCTTACAACCTTAACGAACATACTGGGAGAAAAGTAAGGTTATAGCTACGGCAGATGACTTGTTCTGATAGATTTATTGTGGTTGCAGCATTCATCGGTACAAGTCGAAGAGTTCAATCGAATTAAAAGTAGTCCATTATATACGTGCTATAAAGAGGTACGGGAAGCCCAAAACTAATAATTTCTACATCATTCCTTCTTTTTGCATTTTGGTCTGAGTGTAAGAAGCTGAAATTTGCATTTGTGGTGTTACCAAATGCACACAACAATTTAACTCCTGTGCAGTTGGCGACTTTACAATAAAGACATTCACGAAGTTATGATCATCTCGTTTATTTCAACAACGTTGATGGTTCTGATGATTAGTGGTGTTGCTTTAGCTGATTTAACACGTAAAGGGTATATTACCGCCAATGGAGAGACTTTACTTTATAAACCCGAGCACAATCTATGGCTTCCACCTCAAAGGAGCAAATACAACGATTATATATACGCGTATTCAAGTTTTATACCAAAATTTTTTAAAGCAGAAGTTGTAACACCTGTGACAATATGGAGACGTTATTCCGTCAAATCAAATAATACAATTGCCGACGCAACTTTCTTGTTTAGGGGTGGAATGGAAAAATGTGAGTACGTTAGGGAAATTGACATCCACCTCTGTTCCTCATCCAACATTTTGTATTTGATTCAAACAGCTGATAGCTTCAAACCAAGAACGATTGAATTTAACGACACCATACATGACTTTCGCTTCGATCAATTAAATAACCTCATCTTTCTGACAACAATGTTCAGTACACCCTTCCCTCTGCTAGAACCCGTCAGTGATGTCATGTTGCACACTGTTGATTTCAAAACCCTAGACATTTTAAACTCAACAAGAATTTTAAATGACACCGATGGATTAAAGATTATAGTATTCGACTCCGGGTATGATTGGGTTCCACAGACTCTTTTGACGGACTCTTTCATGTTCATTGCATGCACTGTGTCCAATAGTAGCATAGAAGTTGGTGTGCACATGAGACTGACTGAAAGTGAGTGATTTTTTTAATTGTACATTTTTAACAAATCAAGTCGACAGGATACTTGGCACCACAAGAGTCAGCATAGTTGGTGAAAGTAAATCAAACATTTTCTTGTCCTTGTAACTTTTTAGACATGTACAACATTGGCATGGACATACTAGAAGGATTTGACAAGGGTCACATGTTGTTCCTTGTTATATACTCTAGCTATGTACATCACCAGTTGATCCTGATGGAAGTTGATAAAACATCTCTAAAGGTGACTAGAAGTATGTTTTCACTTTTTCATTCTTACTAACAACGACAGAGCTAACATTGGACGAAAATTATCACTTCTTTTGCTCACAAAACATTAAAGCCACGTGCACACCTTCCATCGTGATGACCAACGAAAAACTACATATTCACTACTACAACAATCAACTACTCCATCATCTCACAATCACTCAAGACTTTGTAAAGAGAAATCACTTTCAAAGACCTCACCCCGATTCATTCAGCTTGTTCACCACGGCCGATGCAAAAAAACTGTTCAGTACCTCTAGTCAAAGGCTATGGCACCACACTGGAATCATTCGCACATTACTTTTAGATTTATCGAACGAAGTGACGTTGGGATGTACGGCAGGACCTAGTCGTCGTGGTTTGATTTTTGATGAATTTTGCATCGAACGCATCACTTCAAACCTCATCGCCAGCTGTCCGCTCACACCAAAAACAACAAACATTATATATGGAGGAGAAGAAGGAGGTCTTTATAGAATACAAATACAAGAGGACATGTACTACTTTACAACGTTTTTGGCCAGGCTGTCACAAGGAAAGAACATTGACATGGTCACGGATGGTTATAATGTATACGTAATGACTTGTAATGATGTTATTGTTAAAATTGTTGTTGATTCCATGAATGTTGTGGGAATGTTGAGCATGGGTGGCTTGAAGAGCAGTAGTTATCGTTTGTTCTTTAATCAACACATGAATGAATTGTATGTGGTTGGTTATGATTTGATGGTTGTGGTTGACCCAAGTGACATGAGCGTTAAAAATAGATTTGTAACAGGCGTCCAAGATCGTTTAAAAGTTTTGTACTGTGCATCTCAATTTGAAGTGTTGCATTGTTGTTTGTCCTTGTTCGCCAATTCAACTGTTAGTAGTCAATTCCATCACTTTGTTCATAATGCCACCAGTGGTGAGTTTTCCACATTTCCTGGTGCGCAATATGATATATCTGTAGACAATAATATTCTGACCCATGTTACCCAGGACCATCAAGTCTATTATTATGATGGTCAGTATGTTTGGCGATCGCCCGTCCGTGCGCCAACCGTGAGTCAAAAAGATTGGCTGACGAGCGTTGTCGAGGTGAAGCGTCACCTTCAAACATTCGAACAGATCAAAACAATGGTGGTCGTGAACCAATCATTGTATCTATCGTCTTCAAAGCGTTTCATCTTTATATTTGATTTGAACGGGGTGCTGGATGGTACAAAAGTCAAAAGAATTGATTCTGGCCTACAATACAACGTGGCCACATTTGATTTGAGAAAGCATTTAATGTTTTATACGTCCTCTGAAGCGTCGATAGAAGTCTTCGACTCTTTCACTCCTCCTCATAATAATACTAATATTCCACAAGATAATAAAATTAGAAATGTTTTATTGGGTGTATCTGGTTTGATTATCCTTGTGTCTTGTATCGTCATCATACCCCTTGCTATCGTGATCTGTAACCAACAACTAAGAATACTAAAAAGAAAAAAGATTGGTAAGGATTTGGAGAAACCAGAAGAAAGTACCTTGTTGTTGGGCATCTCCACGTCTCCCACTCCCACTCCCCATAAGTCATGTCAATACCTGAATGCTAGGTCTTGGTGGATTGACTACAAGGATCTGCAGTTCGATAAGAGAATTGCAGAGGGCTCTGCAGGAATTCTTTATAAAGGTAAATGGAGGGGTAGTGATGTTGCAATAAAGATGATCAAAGTAAATCTTGTTGACGAGGATGAAGAGGATGCTGAAGACGAAGAGGCTAGGTTTGAACAAGAGGCAAGCATCTTGAGTAGCTTGAGGCATCCTAATATTGTGTTGTACATGGGCGTTGCTGTTGACGATAATCGATCCAATCGGTTTATCGTAACTGAATACATGCCACAAGGTAGTTTGGATCAAGTATTATACAAGGATCTAAAGAATAGAAAAATTTATACTTTTGGCGAAAAAATTAAAATTTTAATAAATATTTGTCAGGGCATGATTTATTTACATAACCTACAAACACCAATTCTACATCGTGACATTAAGCCACAAAATATCTTATTGGGCCAAAACAAAACTGATATTAAGCTGTGTGATTTTGGCGTCTCGAAAATGATGTCCTTTAATACAATGACCAATATTTCTTATGGCACCATACAATACACTAGTCCTTCCATTCTTAAAAGAGACAAATAGTAAGCACGCCCTGTTTGTTTGTTCATTAACAAAAATAAGTTATAGCGAAAAGTGTGACACCTTTTCATTTGGTATCATTATGCACGAATTGTTTTTTGTTTTGGAGCCGTATCTTGAAGAGATTGAGAATGGTAATTACTTCAAGTTGGGAATGGATGTTATAAATGGAAAGAGGCCCAGTATACCTTTTGATGAGAATGGAGATGAGCAAAATATTGAAAAGTTTTTCTGGGAGAGTCATAAAAAAGGCGTCTCTTACAACACGCACTCGATTGTTTTGGCAACCCAAATGTACATACATTTAATGAAAGAGTGTTGGCAGGATGAAGAACCAAAGAGGCCTTCCTTCTCTGAAATATTGTCAAGGTTAAATTCGATACAATATGCAGTTCTTTTGACTTAATAAATTGTAAAATATTTTTATTACAATATTAATGTAACTTTCTCTTGAACACACTAAATGGGTCATACTTTTGTACCGTTAGAAGCAAACCAATACACCACCAAGTAAAGCAAGCCGCCAGAATGGACGCAACATAAGCAGGCATATATGCAGCGTGGTACCACCCCGAAGACAAGTTTGTATAATCCTTCATCACACAAACCAAAGTCAACGTGACAATCGGCAACGTCAAGAAGGCGGTACAAAAGCAAACGCAATCCAACGCCCTGACCAGCACATACCTTGCAAAGATGGATGGAGGTCTCTTGTTCAACTGCTGCAACACCCATATCACCGCAAACAAACAAAGATACAAGGCAACAGTGGGAGAGAACACTTGCAACCACGTGGCAAAGTTTGGATTGTTTAATTTGGAAGCAACAAAAAGCAACTGTAATGGCGCCGCAACGTTCACCACGATGGCCCATCCATGTGCAACGGCGCACAACGTGACGTCCATGTAGTTGTGAATGTTGCTTTGCGTAATGTTCCACCACACAAACATGTACATTCTCTTGATGGGCGTAATCATTTGATACACAAAGTAACCACAAATCAAATGTAGCGGCATGCACAAGAGTTGACAATTAACGTGAGGATACATCAAGTGCATCACGTAAATGAACAGGGCAGATGGAATCCAGCACACGCATGCCAAAAGAGAAAACGAAGTATCGCGTAGTGCTGCTAGGTGAATGTCCTTTGGCATGTCCTCTTTTGTAAACATGATGATGTAGTCCCTGACTGATTTTTGTTCCAGACCGATTCTGTTGCTGTACCACTCGGCGATAAGTGGCAACATGGATCCAGCCATCATGAATAATAAACTCTTGTGCCATATGCTGTTGTAGTCTTTGTCATTTACGCCAATCATGAATGCAAATAAAAACGTAGTTAGCATCCCAGAGATTGTTATGTATAATAGTGACGTGATGATTGAAATGGTAGATATTTTCCTCTGTTTTGATTTTGATTCGCTCTTTATTCTGAAACTGTCCTTGAGTTTTGTGCGAATTTCGAACAGGTGCATGATCCAATTCCGATAATCGTTGCTCGTGTTGTTGGACATTGGGGGGAAGTTATGGACTCCTCCCAGAAATGCTTCTCTCTTTGCTTCTAGTATGTGCTTTTTCCACAATTCATCGTCTTGTTCTATAACTATTCGTCTCCACCTTTGGCAGGTATGATGAGCGGCTATTAGATCCTGTAGATTGAGAAAGGTGAATATCTGAAATAAGTTGTCATCAGCGAGCTTCTCTTCATCAAATGTCTCTGTTATTGAATTCATTTGATATTTTGTAAAGCTGTTCGGATTTCCTTTATTTTCAGTCTTGCGGGTCCCATTCGACTCTGTTACATTGGGATTGGGGTGGAAACTATTGAAGGAATTTAACAAACAACACGGAAATCTAACAACAATAATTTATTATAACAGGCCCTCTGATGGTTTCCGTTTTATCGTCATGGCACATCGCACTATTTATGAACAATGTAGAGGACCCATCGTCGTATTGGAGAAGTTGATGGCCGTAGCCACTATGGATGTGTCCGAAAAGATGAATGGACGGCTTAACTCTTCCGATGACCTCCTTCCATAGGGATCTACTACCCCCGTGGCCGTACCCAACGTGTTGCTGTTTGCATATTGAACAATTCTTGGAAATTTTTTGTGGCACTTCTGTATTCTTGGGTTGTTGTGGCAGTTCCGTACTGTCACTATCATTTTTTGGCTTTCTTGGTGTTATTAAATCCATAATTCCAATGGGTGGAGAGTGAGTTACGAGTATGTCGGTGTCATTGGGTATAGTCCTCCATTTGATGCTTCTGTCTTTCGTTTGGTTCATGTAGAAAGCAGGTCGGGAAGCTGAGTAAGGTGTACCGTAGATTCTTATTTTCGATCCTTCAATATCTAGGTCCACAAAGGAATCCTGAAGATATATGCAGTTTTCGAGCAGTGGATGTTTGTTGTCAGCATTTAGAAGTAAATTTTTATTTATGGTGCGGTCCATCATTATATCATGGTTACCTGCAATGATTACGACGTAGGTGAACTTGTGCTTGATGCTCTGAATGAAACCATTGAAACTTTCAATCTCTTCTAAAGTACCGCGATTTGTAAAGTCCCCTGCATGGAGTAGCACTGAGCCATACATCATTTCGGAATAGAACTCTGTGATTTCATCGTGCTTGTTGTGTGTGTCTGACAAACAAACTATACGAAATGATTGGTTTGGTTTTTTAGAAGTGTTCACTGTTAGCTCGTTGTTCATTTTGTTGTGTTTTTGTTGTTTCTCAATGTCTCTTGAAGTGCGAAGTTCATTTCATGGTTTAGAACTCAACCAGCAACCTGGGATTGCAGAACAAGACGCCCACATTAATTGTTCATTTGTTACAAAAAATGCACACAAGCAACATAAAGAAATATTGCAAATAACAATAACATCAACAGCGTTAAGCACATTTCACAATGTATCAGAAGGAAATTATTTTAATGCGATAAACTTTTCAATTCCCTTCGGACTTGAATCTCCTAATTTAATTGGTAATTTTACAAAAAGCTCAACGTTTTGCTTCCAATTTTAACATTACTCCCTATTGATTAGAAAATAGTACCGGCATCTAACAATACTTTGATCAAAGGTATGAAGCCCTTGTTATCAGTTGACTTGAGAATTGAGAGGACAGATGCCTACCAAATACCAATTTTTTATTAAAAAAGTTGAAGAAATTATCGTTGTTCACCTTTGCATATTCTGAAATAATATTCGTTGGACCACCGTCAATTATCTTTGAATAAACTTTTTGTCATAATTTCCGTGTAATTCTCTTTTCTCACCTTTTTTCCTCAAAAAATACTACTCGGAAATTAAATTTATTGCCAGGGACTGACACAATTAAGAGGATCATTGAGGATCAGAGAAATCATTTTATTATATTACAATGTAGGTTCTTCTGCTTGTCCATCACAGGCTTAATCGCTACCTGGACAAAATTTTGAAAAAACACTCCATCGATACGTCTTTGTATTATCTATAACTTTCTCCTTTCAGAATGTTTTATAGAGGTAATTTATAGTACAAACTTCACGCACCAGGGGGTCCATTGGATTGTAAAAAAAATAAGGGTGTTGAGTGGTTGAGTTAATTATTTAACAGTTATTTTACAAAAGTCGCATCACATTGGATTGTACTGTTCGAACATGAGCCGTCAAACGAATGATCAAGACGAAGAAGACAGTTTTTATGTCTCTCCAGTAAAAAATGAGCCAGTATTGCCATCAAACAAAGGAGAGTATGAGTCGTTTGAACGTAGAATGTTAGATGCCTTGGAAAAAGAACGAAAGAGCGACGGACTAGCGCAATACTCCTTTCTAACAGCAGATCCATATCTCAAAAAGTTAATAAAGACATACCGTGGGACAGTATTGACGAAGTCAAACTACGATAAATTAGGCGAAGAAGACAAAGAAGCAGTGATCAAAATTAATAAACTCAAAACTGGAACACACTTCGATGCGATTGAGTATTTAGTAAGTGATGTTTTGATCAAAACTAACGCTTTAAGGTGAGGGAAGGAAGCCACAAGGACATTCAATTCTTCAAAAACGATGTCTACAATTGCTCTAAGCCTTTTTCGAAGTGGACAACAGATGATTTATCGTTTCGATGTGTAAGAATAAAAGACGTCGAATACGCCCACTTCGATGAGTCATACCGTGGAAAAGGGGATTCATTTTTCGCTACTGACAAACCGAACCTGGACAATACGTACAAGCTTATTGTTGATGGCTACAATGAACTCTTGGAAAATGGACATTTCCACCACGGACCAAAGTCGCGCCAAGAGAACCAACATAAACTTTACTGCGACGTGCTGAAGAGAGCAATTAGGAGTCTGTACCAAATCTCGAACAACAAAAATCCGAGATCATTTTATGAAGTAGAGATGAGCCATCCAAAAGATCCCACATTCGGACATGGTTTTTTGGACATTTGTCTTGGTATGTCCCAAAGAGACGAAGATGTTCCAGAGCCAGTACTGTTTCTCATCGAATGTAAATCGCGGGTGGACAGCAAGCACACCGCTCAAGTTGTGGCCGAGCTTATGGCTACTAAGGGCAGGAACGATGAGAAATTTTCGGACTACGTTCCCTGTCACGCTTTACTATCCGATGGTATCTGTTGCCAACTCTTTATGATACAAAACGTAACAAAAGACACGATATTCGTTGGACAAAGCAACAAGTTCACCATCGGCACATTTAGCAAGAACGGCCCCAGTCAAAAATTCATACCTAATGAATCGTCTCTGAAAAAGGTCGTAAAAGCGTTGCGTGTGTTGACTGATGTTAAAAACTTTCCTGATCAGCCATCGAAAATTTACATGAAAAAGTTTCTTGACGACGTGGAATTGCAAAAGACTTTGGCCGAAGAACAAAAAAAGAAGCTCTCTGCATTGGTGGAATCTGCCCTTTCTGATATTATGACTGGATACATGAATGCAATACAGAGTGCTGCTGGGGATGTTTTAAAATCCTACCATGTAAGTAATCACTTTTAATCTTACTCATTTGTAAAAGACTCCAGAATCAGAATGTACGTTGGAGATTTCAAACATTAGGCATAGCGTAGTTGGTGCTGATGCAATCACTGACTTGATAAAGTCCACATACCGTGTTAAAACGGAGCACGTAGTGACGAATTACAGTTTTAGTGAAGGAGACGGTTTTGTGACCGAGTTGAAGATCAGTGGTTCCATGACTACCCAAGGCGCAATGTACAGCTGGGACCATCATTTGAGCGTCGACATCATGAAAAAGAAGATTCTGGAGCAACAAATCAAATATGCTTTAAAGTAATGAATTATTCGAACCAGCTCATAGATAGATGCTCATCAATCCTAGAACCATGTTCAATYTAAGAAATTAACATCGTGTATAAAATGGAAAAGTAAAGAATACACATAGTGTCGTGTAATATAAATTAAAAACAGCAATAAACATTAGGGTTGTTTTCTTCAACATTTGAACAACTTCAACAATTTGAACGTATTCAAATAATTTTAAATTGTTGAATTATTTTAAAATGAGTTAATCGAAGTAAACATAAAATTAAACAAATTGAACAATTTTAATTGATTTGGCTAAATGCAATGTCCTCATCCTCGTCCTCAGCCTCTTCCTCAGTGGTTCTTTCAACTGTAAATCCCTCATAAAAACGGCCTACCCTTTTCTCGAACTTGCACATGACGTTCAGGTTGGTGTTTGCGTCTTCAGGGATGGGAATGCTGACTACCTGGTACTCTGGTTCGGTTACAGGATCAGATGATTCGTTAAAACCTCCACCCATGTTCTTTTCCTTCTATTTGTTTGTTATCAAATTAAATGTAACTCTTTTAAATTACCGGTAGGTAACGCAACGTTAACTCCCTTCCATATTAGTGCTCCTTCCTCATACTCGTCCCGTGTTTGATGATTGACAGAAAGTTGTTATTGTAAAGTTGTTTGAAAGTTAACGATTGACATTAACTGAGTGGTTGCGATGCAAGTAGAGCAGGCTTACATAACCTCGATATGGGATGCTTTCTACAAAGTTTTCAACTCGAGAGCAAAAAGAATATTCCAAGAGCAAATGGGAACATGGCCAGAGGTGTTAGCATATCTGCTCAAACGATTGAGAGGACGTGAATTCATGACTACCAACACAGTTTGACTTTGACAACCGATTTGAAGGAGAGGTTCCTGAAGAAGTCTTCCAGAATGTAAGGCTTATAATTGATGCTACTGAGTGTGCCATAGAGACCATCTGAATACTACATTCAACGTATCTACTACTCTGGAAAGAAACGGAGACACATGGTGAAATATCATATTGTGTGCTCAATTGTTGATGGGAGAATACTAGATATACATGGACCATTTCGAGGTACAGTTCATGATGTGAGCATTGCGAGGTCTTGGTTAAGACGACCAGACAATCAACTACAACCAGGGGAGTTCCTGCTTGCAGATAAAGGATATCAAGGTCTGCCACATACAGTGGTGCCATATAAGGGAGCTGTTGACGAGTTACATTCTGCCGTTAATCGTGTGATTGGATCTGTAAGAATATTGGTTGAAAATGCAATCGGAAGAATCAAGATATTTAGAGCAGTTGATAACAACACGCGTTGGAGGCATGGAAGAGAGAAACATCATTTTGTATTCCTTGCAGCTGCAGTGTTGGCAAATCTAGGAATGATGATGGCCACCCTATCTCTAAGACTCGCAATGAATATTTAGGAGGGCGTAATGTTCGTCATCACCGCATGCAGAGACATTAAAATTGTTGTTTAGTATTTATTTTGTTTTTAACATTTTCAACATTTGATCGATAGTTAAACTATTTAAACATTTTTAACAACTTCAACAAAATCAAATATTTTAAAATGTTGAAGAAAACAACCCTAATGTCTTCATGCGAGGGTCTAATACGCTTGCTACAAAATAAGTGTCGTTGCAGTCGGCAAGGTTGTAGTACTTTTGAAAATGTACGTAACCAGAACGAACAGCATCAATAATGTCATCATCCATATCATCAAATCCGTTGCTCTTCTCCAAAATACTGTTGAAGTGGTCATCAATCTCATAGTAGATTGCTAGGCTTTGTGATATTTGTGGCTGTCCCTCAGAAACATTTTTGGTTAGCTCTTCAAATTTGGCAAGGACTCGTCTGACTTTATTAAGATATAACCACTCTGGACTAGACATCTTGAGATGCTGCCTTTTCAAATCATTTTCAACAAAAAGGTTATACTGCTCTTCATAAWCACACCCTCTATCAATCATGTAATATGTGGAGTTCCATCGATTTGCAACATTGTATTGAATTTGATTTGCTGGCTTTTGCGTCTGGTTACATATGAACTTCCAGTAGTCTAGTTGTTGAGGTGAATTTCCTATCAATATAGACAAGGCACGGACTTTTAGAATTGGGCTTGTGCTGTCAACAGAGATGTTCTTGTTATAATCCTCAGCATCTTTAATTGTTCCTGAACAAGGATGGTTTGTACACACAAATTGATAACATGCGCCAAACAACGGACAAAATGATCCTTTGTGAATTGAGGAATGAGTTTTTCAATCTCTGAGGCAAGAGTAAGGTTGTTTCCTGCATTATCCCCTGTAATTGCAAACAATTTGTCCTCTATACCAACATGCTTTAGGCTTTTAGCGATGACATGGGCCATGTTCTCACCAGAATGTTTACCAATGAGGCGAGCAAAGTCTAGCACGCGCTCTTGATAATTGAAATCATCATCTATCCAGTGAACAACAATTCCAAGAAAGGGTAAATTAGACGAGTTTGTCCAGGCATCAGTTGATATTGATACTGTATTTGCTGATTGGAGAACAATACGCAAGGTATCCATGACTTGATTATATTCTTGTTCAACTTGGCTTTTCAAAGTGATACGTGATAAGATTGGAAC